>PVJH01000297.1:0-155667 GCA_004026705.1 Nesogale talazaci | reverse complement strand
GATCAAAAAAGCAAAACTCCAGGAAGTTAAACTGACCTTTTGTGCCCACATTACAAGCCCACAAAGGCATCTAGGTAGTATGCAACATTTAGAGGAGAGAGGCTGGTGCAGGTGCAGTTCAGTCACCCTGGGTTTTTGTAGATGTGGCTTCAACTTCATTTTGCTGGCTAGAAAAGTGGTTAAGAAAGGTTTTGGTAAGCTTTGGGTTCAAATTCCAGCTTTATCATCTATAAAGGAAGACTGGCAAGTTGTTGAACTTGGGTTTTTTAATATGCACTAGGCGATAACTGCCACCTATTTCAAGGATACTTGAAAAGCAGGTATAATCTGTTTACATAAAGTGCTCCAACAGATCCAACAGTTTCAGCTCTTTGATCCAAAACTGAGTTGGTCAGGCTGCTGCGTCTTGTCTGTCACTCTGGTTCCATCCTCCGATTTTCTGCAGTCAGATCTGGTAGTGAGGAACTCCTCCCTGTGGGCAGTTCCTACTACCCTTCAGTGTTATATACATTTGCCCTTACTTTGAAACAACCGAACCAACCCCTCCCAATTCACATTTGTTTTATCACCATCACGTTCACGTGTGACAAATGATACGAAAGGCTTGGAACCTTTTCTTGCACCAAACCCACCACCAGTGAGTCAGTTCTCGCCATAAGTTGTAGCAACCCTTTGAGACACAGAACAATGCTCCAGAGGGTTTCTGAGACTCTATATCTTTATGTGAGCAGAGTATTCCTCATGTTTCTTCCACCATGGAGGGAATGGTTAGTGTGAAACACCAATCTCATGTAGCAGCTTGATGCTTAACTCATTGTACCACCAGGTTCCTTTCTCTTGCATTGAAGTAAGGTTAAGTAAGAGTTATATGCAATCTGTTCCGACAGTGCCAACTTAAAACCATAAGGAGTTATCTAATTTATAACCAAGGGATTGCCAGTACCCAACTTGCTCGCTCACAGACTCATACAGGGAAAGGTTGTTTCCTGAGCTTCAGAGGCTGCCTGGAAGAGTTGTATTAAATTATTCCCTGCCCCTGCAAGAAGCTATCAGGAATTTATCCCCAGCTAGTTCATAGGGAGGGGGCAGTAATATCTTTGGGACCACAAACCAATGATTATATAAATAATGGAATCTTTTTATTAAATCTGTTAAATACTCCAACAAAACAGTTGCCAGATAAAGTATTTTACCAGAAGAGGATTAACGTGAATATAACTATCTGTTCTAAGAATTTTCTGGTTGACGTAGAGCTGGCTGAAAACTAAAAATTCCCCACCATAAATGGATTAATTCTTCTGTTGAATTCTACAACAGTGGCCGACTCATAAGCCCATATATGTAAATCTCTGTTATAAAAGAGCAGCTTCCAACCCTTTGAAATTATGGTTTGTAGCAGAGCCACAGCCAGGCCCTTAAATCACAGTGAATGCTGGCAGTATGTCAGACCCTACATTTGCTACTACTTGCCCTGGAAACAAACATTTTTACAAGTAGTGATTCAGGAAAACATTTCTGGTTCGGGAGGAAGAAGGGACCATTTCATGAGACTCTTTTAACTGGAAATTGTAATTCTGTGTGTTGTTCGAGGGGTATGCTTTCGGTCCATTTTGTTCTCTCTCTTGAATTGAACTCAGTGACTGTGAAGTTGTAATTGAAAACGTTCAGTGTTGATTTGTCCTGCAGACAAATCGGGGTGGGTTGTGTGCGTCTCAAAGAGGCCCCAGGGACTGTGTCAGGTAAGCTGTGGACTGTTAACAACTGCCACAAGTTCACGGATTCAACCCCCACCTGATGGTTGGGGAGGAAGTTGAGCCTGCCTGCGGCGTCTAAGACTTAGAGTATCACTTAGAGTATCAGACACGCCTTAAATCAGTGTTCTCAACCTTCCTACTGCCACGACCCTTTCACACAGTTCCTTATGTTGTTGTGACCCCTCCCCCACTACCCTCAACCATAAAATGATTTTCGTTGCTACTTCAAAACTGTCATTTTGCTACTGTTGTGTATCCGGTGACCCCTGTGAAAGGGTTGTTCAACCCCCACAGGGGTTGGGACCTACAGGTTTAGAACTGCTGTTTTATAGGGTCTTGATGAGTAGAAGTCAACTTGATAGCAGTGGTTTTCTTTTTTTTTTTTTTCTTTTATCTTTGGTGGGTGTTAGGCCATTGAGCTGTTTACAAATAGCCTTTTAGAAAATCTTATACTACTCAAGTCCCAGGAGAAAGATGTATTGTTCATTTATTTTGGGAAAACCGCATATTCTAGGAGACATCTTGGTGGGGCAGTGGGTAAGCACCCAGCTGCTAAACCAGAAAGTGAGTGCGTCTTACCCACCAGCCCCTGCGCAGCAGAAAGATGTGCCAGTCTGCTTCCATAAAGAGTCACCATCAGGAAGCCATAGGAGGCATTTCTGCTTTGTCCTAACGGTCACCACGAGCAGCCATGTTGTTTTTGGCTCCTCCCTTTTACTTTATGTTTACATTTAATATAGTTTCATTAAAATTCACAATGCAAATTGGTTTGCCATTCGAAATTCATGCATGTTTTGTGTCATGATATTGTAATCTCCTCTGTGCAACACCACCTCCACCTGTGCCTATATGTGTCCTTTCCCCTGTTCCTTCCTGCCTTTTACACTTTGCCCTGGAGCTAAAGCTGATATTTTCTTTTAGCTTAACAAATTAGCAATGTTATACACACACACTTTTATATTTATACTGTTTTAAATATATACACTGATATGTATACTGTGTTTATATATCTGTTATATATATATATATATATATATATATATATACTGATATATATCTATATAGTAGAACTTTTCACAGTAGAGCTTCCCAGGCTACCTTTATGTAATACAATAAGTCATTTTTTTAAAAAAAAGTTAACCAATGGGATTCTGAAATTTCCCTCCTGCCCCATAGCATAACATTAATTATCATCCCATGGAGCATTTGAGGAGAACAGCTCTCTACAGCAGTTTAGGAAACCGTAATACATTTGGAAATGGACTTACACACTGCGGAAGCACATCTGTCAAGTCAGTGTGGCTCCAGTCTGTTTTAAATCTACATTCCAAAACAAAACCAAACCCTTGCAGACCCCGAGTTGGTGCCGACCATGACGGCCTTACAGGACAGCACAGATCCGCTCCTGTCAGTTTCCAAGACTGTCACCATGTATGGGAGTAGCAAGCCCCGGCTTTCTCCCTTGAATTACATCATTGTCAGCCTTTCTCCATGGACCACCTCCGAAGAGACTAATGCGCAAATGTCACAAATATAGCCCCAGGCACATAGGTACGAGGTGTGCTCATTCATGTCCAGGTTTGGTTTGGTTTTAGGTTGGAAGAGGAACAATTTGAGGGCATTTTTAAAGAAGCTTATGTTACTTTAGAATGAAATTTAAAATGTCAAATTATTCCATTCATTCTTAGACACTTTCTTGTATACCAAAATAACAATGATCCTTTTCCAAATCTTCATAGAGGAGTTCTGTTTAATATACTCTCAGGTAACTTCCAAGTGATTTTATTTTAAAAGAGGTGTTTCTAAAATTCTTCCAATTAAATATGAGAGTATGCTAGTCTGGGTGGACCTATAGAGAAACAAATTCATAGACATGCATATGTGCTCTTATATAAAAGAGCAACTGTATATGGAGAAAACATCTTAGCCCAGATCAAGTCCATAATCCGATATTAGCCTATATGTCTGGTATCAGTCTGTAAATTCCTTCAAAGACTCAGGCAATGCATGCAATGACACCGAGCGCAGGAAGATCATAGACCAGTGGGTAGGAAAGTTTTGTGAATCTGGTGGTGGTGGAAGCATCTCAGTGCTGGCGTGGATCTCCATGTGGCTTCTTCAGCTCTAGGGCTCTGACTCCATCTGCATAGCTCTGTGTGGCTTGTTAACAGGAATGTCTCAGAGGGAGAGTGTGTATCCCACCTCCAGGGAGGAAGACAAGTTCTCAAAATCCTCAGGAAAAGGCCATGCCCACACAGAGGCCCCATTGACTGTGACCCGATTGACAGGTAGACTTCATCCCTTCATAAGTTGACAGAGTACGTAACTGCCACAGGGAGATTTGAATATAGAACATTATATGCTTCACCCTTTTAAAAAGAAAAACAGTAATTGGTTAAAAGTCATCAACAGGTAGCTGCCAGATTTTCAAATCAGGGTCAGAAGAGGATGTAGAACAAGGAGTATTTTTGCTTGGATGTCTGCTGAATCTTAGATGAAAACAGAGTATACCAAACCCAAAAGATATTTACCTGTGTTTTATTGACTACACAAAGGCATTAATTTTTGTGGATCATAGCATAACAGACTTGTATGAATAATTGTGCACATGCAGAACTAGTTCAAGACCAAGAGATACTTATTTTCACAGGATAAAAAGTTACAACATGATTTAATGTCAGGAAAGAGAGATACAATCCTATCAGTCTGCATGCTGAAAAATAATCCAAGAAGCTGGATTATGTGAAAAAGAAAGCTGCATCAGGATTGGAAGGAGACTCATTAACAATGAGAATTTCTTCATCTATAAAGACTCAGATCTTTAGAAATCATATATAGACTGTAATCAACTAGCTGGCAGTTGTGTTTGGCTTTTGAAGTTACATATAGATGACCCAACTTTTTTTTTTTTTCCGGAAGTAAAGAGAACTTAAAGCACTTAACGGTGAAGGTGAAAAACTAAAGCCTTCAGTAAGGATTGTACCTTAATGTTAAAAACAAACCCTCATGGTAAATGGGGACATTACTGAAGTAAGCAAGAGTCTCATTTTAGTTGGAGCTGTAATCAATTCCCATGAAGGCAGCAGTCAAGAAATCAGACAGTGCATTGCACTGCAGGAAAATGCTGCAAAAGACCTCTTTAATGCTTGAAAAGCCAGTAGTGCATCCCTGTGTGTTCTAAGGTGCCCCTGATCCAAACCAAGATATATGTTCACTCCCCTTGATATGTGTACAAGAACTGGGCAAAAGAGAATTGATACCTTTGGCTTATGGTGTTGGTGAAAAATGTTTTCAATACCATGGAATTCTAGAAGAAGTGAAAAAGTTGGTCTTGGAAGAAATACAGTCAGAATGTTCCCTAAAATGGCTAGCCTTTTTCTCAGGTACTTTGGTGGCCCTGTTTTCAGGAGGCCCTAGAAACAGGCGTTCATGCTTGGCAAGTAGAGGTTTAGCCAAAAGGAGAAGCACCTTAACAAGATGGGCCGACACAGTGGCTTCAGCACTGAGCTCAAGCACAGCAACCGCTGGGAGAAGGTACAAGGACGGGCAGTCTTTCATGCACTTGGACATCAGGTGGCTCTAAGCTGAGAACAGCAGTAAGTGGAAAATAGCACACATTCTTGAAGTCAGTCCCTCAGAGCCGCCAGCTCTGAATCTCTGCGCGTCTTGTGCGTGGTGGCTCATAGCTGCCCCTTTCTGTCAGGGTAACGAGACCTCCCCAGAGGACCCCCGCACTGACAGCTCTAACTTAGAGAACCCCCCCCCCCCCAGCTCAAGTCGAGCTCCTGCCAAGTGCTTCCGTACCAAATTAGTCACAATGGAGTGAGAATACAAATGAGGCTCAGAATGTATTCATGACGTTTGAAATGCTCAGGAAATCAGCCATGTTGTTGTTACTGAAAGTGACCAGATTTTAACATGGGTAAAGCGGGACACCATTGACCAGAGGTGGGAGTGAGGTGTCGGTGGTGGTGGTTATATTCCCTTCCCATTCTCCCACCGTTCCCTAGCCTGTCGTGCATTCTTTCCAAAACTCAGGACTTTTTAAAAACACCGCAGGACACAGGGAAAATTGTTTAAAATCGGGACGTCTGGTCACTTTAGTGTAACTGCACTGCCGAGACAGTTCCACCTCAGAGTCCACCCCACATACAGCGAATACTCATCTCACAGTGGCCGTTAAGTTTGAGACCATTACTGAAGCAACTGGGTCAAACCCACCTCCTCGACAGTCATCTTTGCTTCGGCCCTTCTACTTTGCCAAGCATAATGTCCTTTTCCAGGGGCTTCTCTTTCCTGGCAAAGTACATGAGATGAAGTGTCGCCATCCTTGCCTGAGAGGAGCATTCTGGCTGTATTTCTACCGAGCCAATTTGTTTGTTGTTCTGGCAGGCCATGGTGGGTCCATATTCTTCTCCAGGACCATACTTTAAACGTGTCCATTCTTCAGTCTTTCTGACTATTTTTCCAACTCAGGAAACTGATCCGATGACTGATACAATGATTTTTTGCTTCAGTTGGCTTATTGTTTTAGTGTGAAGTGACTTGCACAGGATAGGCAAGTTGGGAGGTGGAGGTATGGATGCGGAAAGCAGAACGCTCAGAATCCCCATAACGAGGGCCAGCTCACTCAACAAAAAGAATTCACATTAGTTAATAAGGTTACTTACTGTGATTAGCATTTCCCCAGTTAGTGTGCCTGCATCACCTCACTTCTTGTATTTTTTACTGTTTGCCTTTCCAATGCTGAAGTCACGATGCACCCTGTCCTGAAGCCTCCTTGCTGTGCTGGTCTAGAAGTGGATGATAAATAATTCCAAAGGAAGTCCAGCGCCCCCCCCCCCACAGTCTTATTATTAGGATACATGGCATGGTTCTCAGGCATACAAGGACTTCTTTAGCTATATTTTAAAGCTTACCTTTTCTTTCCCTTTAAGGAATGTGTAACTTTAAACATGGTCCAAAAACAATATGAGAGTTCCGTGAATAAATAATTTGTTGTTGCTGTTTTAAGCAAAGAACAATAATGAAGAACATACTGTTGTGGGTTAATGTGCTCATTCCACTAGATGGGACTATGAGATAACCAGATAGAACAAAGAACCTTTGCTCTCTAAACTGGAGTAGACAAACTCTTGAGAAACTTGCCAAGTAGATTTCTGGTCAGTCTTTGAGCAAGGAAAGTAGTTTGGCTGGGGAACAGATTCTCATTTTTTTCTCTCTTTATGAGACTGTAAAGCCAGATTAATATTTTCAATTTGTGTGTATATTTTGCTTCAGGAAACTCAGAACACAAACAAAATGTTGGGGGCTTGTGTATGAGGGTGAGTGAGTGAGTGAGTGAGTGAGTGAGTGAGTTAGTTATTTGGCAAAGAGATATCTTTCTGAGGTTTTATTTTATCTTTTTGTAAGAGGTAAACTTTATTTATACCCCCGTCAGCCAGTTGGGAGAATCTCAGATATATTTTCATACTACACAAACATGCCTGTTCTTAGCAAATCTACTGTCTTACAAATATTTGATATTGTTTGTTTCTTTGCCAAACTCTTAGAGGTAAAATAGCCTCTCATTGTGAGTTTTGTTTGTGCTTTCCTAATTCCTATGATGACTAAGGGTGCTTTTCATATGATGTATGACCATATGTGTTTTATCTTTTATTAAATACAGTTTCAGGCCTTGAAGCTATTTTTCTGTTGAGTTAATCAATTTTTCTATACATAATAATCTTATCTGTGATTACTATGTTTCACCAGTACTTTGTGTTGATAGTTGCTTTTTAATCATTTTATGTCTTTAGGTTTTCTTTCATTCTTTTAAAATTTTATATTTATGTAAGGGTTTTATCATCTCCTTTGACATTGAACAGTGAGACAGTGGGGACAGCAACTTGTACCTCCCTCTTCATGAGTTACAGAGCAATGCTTTTCACATGTGTGAAAAGCAAAAGAATGGAAGGGGAGGGAAAGAAGAAGAAACGAACAGATGAAGAAAGCTAGTTTATAACTGAGAAGCTTTATCCTTCTCTCTCTGTCACTTAAAACTAACAAGTAAGCTAGCAAACTTAGGTAATGACCATGCAGTATTAGCATTTAATAATACAGTGTGAAATACACAAGGCATCATATTGAGTGCTTATTTTTTGTGGGAGAGAGAGTAGGGGTATCAGGTGATCCCTTTAGACACTTGTCCCCGAATACACATACAGTCATAGTGTAACTTTCCAAAACTCTTAAAAAGTCATGTAAGTTTTGTCTTCCTGCTTAAACCACTGAATAGTTATTTGATACCCCAGAAAGACTTGTTTATGCACACCATTATGTAGAACAGGTATAAAAAGTATTCCATGCACGGTAAAAATAAGAACAGAATTATCATTGATTTGGTACAGTTAGTCATGACCTACTTATCTCTCAAATTCTAGAAAAATATGTCGTAACTGCAAGTGTGGACAAGAAGAACATGATATTCTCCTGAGCAGTGAAGAGGATCGAAAAGTGGGGAAACTTTTTGAAGACACCAAGTATACCACCTTGATCGCAAAGCTAAAAACTGATGGAATTCCTATGTATAAACGCAATGTCATGATACTGACCAATCCCGTTGCTGCCAAGAAGAATGTCTCCATCAACACCGTCACCTATGAATGGGCGCCTCCTGTCCAGAACCAAGCACTGGTAAGTAAACCGAGGATGTCTGTTCTTCGAAGGTAGGACAGTTCCCTTAATGACCTAACCAGACTCACCCCCTCACTTCCCCCAGGTCAGTTTATTTTGTGGGCTTCTATTATTTTGCCTTTTGACTTCTCTGACAGCCTTTTGAGAGTAAGCATATACAGCTTATGGCATCTTCTGTCTCTTTAAGGGCTTATGGCATCCTCAATAATAATTGAAAATGAATGTTTTGCATAAATCTAGCAAAGCTTCAGAGCTGCTTTTGAGAAAGTTTTATCTAAGTAAGATGGTAAATCGCATGTCCAAAGCATATAATTTCTGTCATTATCTGGACTGGAAAGATAAAGTTTAGCACTGTGGACCAGTGTGGCTCCTTGGTCCATCCCTCCCCTATGGTAACAACGGAGCAGGGCAAACTGAGATTCCCTTAGGAAGCTAGTAAAGCCATGAAAGTGGACCTTGGGATGTCAAATCAACTAGAGTATGGTTTGTATGATAAAGAAAGTGTGACTGAGTTGCAAAGCCATTGTGAACATTTCTGCTTAGAAAAACATGTCTTGCAATTACTTATTGGCTATTTAGGACAAATAACCGACATTACTTTAAACAAGCTACTCAAAGAACAGTAAGTCTCTATAGTGCTTGGTTTGAGCTGTGTCATGTTTGAATTTGTTGACATTTCAAGATGTTTATATTATGAGGAGTATTTGTTACTAACAGAAAAAAAAACTCGCCTTCGTTATAAGTAACGTGGTACTGATGTATGTTTAGCAAAACAAACAAACCAACCCTTGTGCTATCTGCTGTTAAAATGGGTCTACCGTGGTCTAGGCCAGGCAGTACATGCAGATGCTGCCTAAGGAGAAACAGCCCGTGGCCGGTTCCGAAGGGGCGCAGTACCGGAAGAAGCAGCTGGCAAAGCAGCTTCCTGCTCACGATCAGGACCCTTCAAAGTGCCACGAGTTGACTCCCAAAGAGGTGAAGGAGATGGAGCAGTTTGTGAAGAGATACAAGAACGAGGCACTCGGGGTGGGAGACGTCAAACTTCCCCAGGAGATGGATGCCCAAGGGCCCGGCCGGTCCTATCTCCCTGGCGGCGATAGACGCACCACGGCGTTGGGAGGGGCCACTGAGGACAAGTCGACGCAACACAAGCCAGCACAGTATGTAAGTGAGGGGGCACGCGTGTGCGTCACTGCCCCGCACGCGTCTGTGATCCTGTTCTAGGGGGAGGGTGCGTTCCTCTGTCTCCGAAAGGGAATTAAGACAAGTAAATTGAATGACAATCCAGTTGAATCTCCCTTTGAGAGAGTTCTCACTTAGAGACTCGTGGATAAAGCCAAGGTTTCCGATGATGATCCGTTGCCAAGGATAACTGAAAGTTTTATGTATGCAAAGTAATTCATATTTGACATGCTACAGGAATACAACATTCTATTGTAGAATGTTGGTAAACATAGTTTTAGTGTTGTTTATTTCACCTGATAAGTGATAAGAACACTATATGTTCAAATTCATTGTTTTGCTTGGGTGATTTATACCTAAAATTCAACCTTAAATTAACATGACTCTATAGTCCATATTTTTTCCTCCAAGCTTCTATTAAGGAGACATATAATTTAAGTGTCTCCTGTGGTGTGGAGGTAGAAGACAGTGGCGACACATGTGAACACAAGGAAAACACCACGCTTACTGTCACATGTTTATCGTGTATTCAATCCACACGTCGATCAGTCAGGTTCCGTCCTGTACAGGGAGCACTAACCTCTAAGTTGGTGGTTTTTGATAGAATTTATAGAACTACAGTGAGAATTACCGTTCACCCTTTTCCAGAAGTGACTTTTATTCAGGAAGCATCTCTGAGTTCCTGCACCTAGTTAAGTTGTAGCAGCCTGGAGATGGCCAAGAGATTCTATTTTACAGACAAACAGTGTTTTGTCTTCATGGATCAACTCCTAATTGCAGTAGGAATGAATTCTCTTTGAAGAGATGCTTCTCTGAAGTCCTGTTACAGCCGATAGTTCAAAATGTTGATTGTAGACCTGACCTTGGACGCTTTCCCTTTCAGTCCTGCTATTGCTGCAAGCGGAGCATGCAAAAGGGCGACCCAGCCGTCTACGCCGAGAGGGCTGGCTACGACAAACTGTGGCACCCTGCTTGCTTTGTGTGCAGCACCTGCAGCGAGCTTCTGGTCGACATGATCTATTTCTGGAAGAACGGGAAGCTGTACTGTGGCAGGCACTACTGTGACAGTGAGAAACCCCGATGCGCTGGCTGTGATGAGGTTTGTTCTCGGAGGCTACCCACGTACACAGTCTCCTCTCTCTGACTGCAGGCGAAATGAATTGGCTGAAACATCAGTTGCTTTGTTTGCATCCAAAGAAGTTTCAAAAAGCACTTTTAATTTCATTCATTCTTAGTATTGGCGTCAATTATATGCACTGAACAGAGATAGTCCACAACCACAGAAGATAGGTACTGAGCTAAATGATTAACCCAAGTGTGAACTGTAGGTTATCATTTCTAGATGTCAGATCCCAAGAAAGTGTGTTGAGAGACTTCGGGGCTTAAATCCTTTACTGCCTGAAGAACTTTGCTTTGTCATTTAGACCCTAAAAAGAAATCTGTAATTCCTCTTATTCTCTCCCTAGCTCATATTCAACAATGAATATACCCAGGCCGAGAACCAGAATTGGCATCTGAAACACTTCTGCTGCTTCGACTGTGACAACGTCCTAGCTGGGGAGATATATGTGATGGTCCATGACAAGCCCGTGTGCAAGCCCTGCTATGTGAAGAACCATGCCGTGGTGAGAAACTGTCACCCCCTTCAGCCTCATGACCCGAGCTTAGAGCTATATCTAAACTTCTTACAAAGGAAACCGATCACAGTGGTCTACCTATCACCCCCTCCCAGGGGGATGGACAACAGAAACGTGGGTGAAGGGAGACATCAGTCAGTGTAAGACATGAAAAAAATAATAAAAATTTCCAAATTATCAAGGGCTCGGGAGGGAGGGGGGGAAATGAGGAGCTGATACCAAAAGCTCAAGTAGAGAGAAAATGTTTTGCAAATGATGATGGCAACAAAGGTAATGGACACAGTGATGGATAGGGAGATAGGTGGGTGGATGGATGGTGATAAGAGCTGTACGAGTCCCCAGTAAAATGATTTAAAAATAAATAAACTTCTTATAAATGGGAGACAGAAAACACTACTTTCAAGTAGTGGGCATGTGATTCCTACCAAGAAAGCAAATCCTTGGGCTGCCCTCAAGCATGTGGACCCTGTATGACAGAGGAGACCCGTTCCTTCATGTTTCTGAGACTCGATGCTTTGAGGGCTCAGAAAGCTTCTCTTTTCTCTGTACGACCGACGGATAGTTATGAACTTCAGGCCTTGAGTTTACCAGCCTAACGCTTTATACATTCCTCCACTGAAACTTCCCAATTCATGCCATGAGGGTCTTAAAAGCCCAGGCAATTCAACTGCAGTACATGCTTTGACCTCTGGAAGCTTTCTGTCAGTGTAGGTGATCTTGTGGATTATTCATGCTGCTTGATAATAAAATCCCCACTAAAAAAAAAAAATCTTCTCTTTGGGGGGGTAGGGGGTAGTCTGAGTCTCTATTCCTGGATTCCCGGGCCACCATGTGGCCTGCATCTTCCCTTCCATTTGTGCTTGCTCTTTGACATCTCAAAAGAAATTGAAACTCACCTCAAAAATTTTAACCACAGGTACAGGGTTAGGTTTCTCAGATTTACAACATACATGTGCAGATTTCAAAATGTTCATAGGCAAATTCCATGATCAATTTTTGGTACATTTTTAGTGTTGGGGGACATATTAATCCATCAAAGTGATCATACAAACTAAATAGCTCCTTTGTATGAATTAAGCCTCTGTATCTCATTAGAAGTAATATGAGTTTAGAAAACATGAAAGGTATATTTTAGTTCTGAAGTGACTGTTTGTAATAAGGCTTAACTCTACTGCTTAAACTCATTTTCCTACATTTTGAGTAACAGCTACATTTTGAGATTTTTTTCCTAGTAAGGAGTCTTGAGTTGAATGACTGCAACCTACCTATTTTCTGCCCTTCCTCTCTCAGTCATTCAACTGTGAGTCATTCACGGTTCATCACTGTGAGGAAATGCCATGGAGGCCACATCTGGCCTCTGCCTAGACGAGGCAAGAAGAGGAGGATCTATTTCCACACAGACCCAAGGCCGATTGCCACAGGGACCCCATCAGACAGGTCTCTCCCCTCCATCCTTCTTGAACCCTGGCTGACATCAGCTGGTCTTCTTCCCTGCAGGGTTCCGTTGTAGTGGCCCCACAGAGCTCAGGTAATACAATCATGGAGGTCGATTAGAGCGGCTAACAGGATCAGGAAACATGAAGAAGACAGTCATTTGTTCATAGAACACCTCTCTCCTCAGTCAGCAGCCTGGTATTTCTCCAGTCTGCAGCCTCGGAGTCACGTGACCCCTTACCTCTCCCTCCCAAGACACTATACTTTTATGCAGGATTTAATAATCTGTTGCAATGGACACACAGAAATTAAAGATAATACTCATGGCTATGGGGGGGGGCGGTGTAATGAGGGAAGCTAGCAGATTATAAATGGTATGGAAACAGTTATTCTGTCTATAGTGCCTCTTTTCAGCTATGCTGGCAGGCATATCTCTGTCCCCAGCCCTGTTGATCCCTGGAAGTCTCAGTGGGGCTTCTCATCCTTTCTCCTGTCTCTGTGCCATGGCCTCTGGTTTTTCTGCTGCCATCACCATTTCAAAGGCCTCTTTTTTCTTGATCTGCTTCTGAATGGCTCAGCCTTGTAACATTAAACCCCAAGTTAGAGCCATCTACCCTTATGTGCGTGCTTCCGCACAGTGACATCCTAAGAGTTAAAGAAGCTTGGATAAGAGTGCCCTGTCAATCTGTTCCACTCACCACAGCTGTCCAAGGAACTGCCTTCCAGAGTTCTTGGCATAGGCTACGGAGTGCTGCAGTTTGTTGAGACATTTTAATTGACGTGACATTGATTCCCAGAGTATTGTCTTATCCTAACACTTGCAGTGCATCTTCAACTTCTTCCTTCGATACCAGCCATCTTTGATTCTATGTTACTTCTTAAAGAGGGATGACTGTTCCACCACTTATTTTTGGTACAGTGACTGTCCTTCTCTCTCTCCCCCCCCCCCCCCCCCCCAGTTGAATCATTTGGTTTTAGAACTTGAGGCTTGACTATTTTCCTTGGTTCTTCTATCTCGATCTGAGCTGAATATGTTCTTCTCTTCAGTCTTTTAACTCATCGCATTTCTCATTATAATTCTTTGCCTGCTTTTCTCACCCTGCCTTTGGGGAAAAAAAACTTGTTCAGTTCTTTTACTTTCTCATTTATGCCTTTTGTTCTCTTCAAGAGCAGGTTTCAGAATGCCTTCTGACGCCCACTTCGATCTTTTCTTTCATGCTTGTCCTTTCAGTGGCCAGTTGTTTTCTTCATGTCTGCTGTCCTGCGTTTCATAACTCCTCTAGTTTTCAGTTGTTATTGGGTCAAATCTGTTATTGAGATGGCCTCTCAATCCAGGTCAGACCTTTTTTCATAAACTTAAAGAACGTTGAAAAAGAGGCATGATTTGACAGTTCTTTGGGATGCCCAAATAGTCATTATGATATATAAATTGAATAATGGCAAATTATCTGGGTAAGAGTTAGTGAGATGAAAATACTGTCATCACAATTTAGATGAAGGATATGTAGAAAAACTTGATAGCTTCACATTTTGATATTATTGTTTAATGAAGCCTTCTTAAAACACTTTTTGACATACTCCCAAATGATTATATAGAACATATATAGCACACACTTAATGGTAAAAGGAATATAAATAACAATATCCTATAATAATCCAAAACAAAAAACCACCTCATTGCCATCAAGTCAGTGTCAACACACAGCGCACCTATAGTTTAAAGTAGACCTGCCCCTCTAAATTTGTAAGGCTGTAACCCTTCAGGTGAATAAAAGGAACGCCATCTTTCTCCCGCTGAGCAGCTGCTGCTGTGAAGTGCCCTCAAGTGGGTTCTGACTCAGTGCCCGACAGAAGGAAACACTCCCCGGTCGTGCACCGTCGTCATGATTGTCCTACGCCCGATGCCTTCATTGTAGCCTGTGCCACTCCATCTACTTGAGGACCTTCTTCATTTTTGCTGCCCTTCTACTTTACTGTGCGTGATGTCCTTCTCCAGGGCCTGGTCTCTCCTGACAACATGTCCAAAGTCTGAGGAAGGTGAAGTCTTGCCATCCTTGCCTCTAAGGAGCACTCTGGCTTTAAATCTCCCAACATAGATCAGTGTGTCCTTGAAGTAGTCCATGGTACTTCCAATGTTCCTACATCTTCCTTATTCAGTGTCCAGCTTTCACATGCCTGTGACACAGGCATACCTTAGTCTTCAAAATACCATCCTTGATCTTCAGTACTCCAAAGAACTATTGTGCAGCAGATTTACTAATGCAACATGTCTTTTGACCTCCTGACTGCTGCTTCCGTGAGCATTGAGTGTGGGTACAACGAAGACAAAAGCCTTGACAACTCCAATCTTTTCTCCCCTTATCTGGATGGTTTCTATTGGCCCAGTGGTAAGGATTTGTTTTCATAGAATTGACTTGTAATCCATACTGAAGGCTGTAATTCTTGATCTTCATCAGCAGGTGCTTCAAGTCCACCTCACTTTTAGCAAGCAAGGTAATGTCCTCTGTACATCACAGGTTGTTAATAAACCTTTTTCCAATCCTATTACCCCGCTCTTCATATAATTCAGCCTCTTTGATGATGTGTGTTCAGCACACACATTGAACAAGTGTGGTCAGAGGATCCTATTCTTAGTTTAAATCTTGCAGCTGGACCCTTTGCCCAACTGCCTCTTGATCCTTGTACAAGTTCTGTGTGACACAATGAAGTGTTCTGGAATTCCCATTCTTCTCAAGGTCATGTATAGTTTGTTGTGATTCACACAGTCAAATGTCTGGGCCTAGCCAATAAAACACATGTAATCTTTCTGGTATTCTTTGCTTTCAACCAAGATTCGGCTGATATAAGCAATATGTATCTTTCTGAATCTGGAGTGAACGTCTGGCAGCTACCTGTCAATGTACTGCTTGCTGCAACCATGTTGGAATCAAATTTAGCCTGCATGTGATATCAGTGATACTGTTCTAGAATTTGAGCATGCTACTTGGATGGGGACATTTCTTTGCAATGGATACTCTGGTTCTCTTCCTGTCAGTTGACCAAGTTCCTGTCTTCCAAATGTCTTGCCACAGACCAGTTTCCAGAGCTTCGGGAGCGGGGTAACATTGTTCCCTCGGTAGACCATCAATTCCTAGATGCTTATATTTGGCTAATCTCTTCAGTGAAGCTTCAGCTTCTTCCTTAAGCACCATGGCTTCTTGCTTACGCTACCTCCTGAAACAGTGGGTGTCGACGAGTTCTGCCTGGGTACATTGACTACTCTGCATCTTTTGATGCTTCTGGCATCATTCACTGTTGTTTTGTTTTTCCCCCATGGAATCTAGACTGTCGAAACTGGAGGCCTGCATTTTTTCTTCAGTTCTTTCTGCTTAAGCTATGTTGAGCAGGTCCTTCCTATTTTTTTTGCCCAACTCACTACAATATTTCATTTTGTCTTCTGGAGCTACTTTTGAAACTTTCTATTGAGCTCCTTAAACTGCATCATTTCCTCCATTTGTTTTGAGAGCAAGTTTCTTCTGACATCCACTTTGATCTGGGGTTTGAGCTTTTGACCTCGCAGTCAGGAGCCCAATAGGTCATCACAGCACCACCAATGCTCCTTCGGTGAGGTTAATGTAACTGGTATTCCTTCCTAACAGATGCCAACTAACTGCAAGTTTTATTTTTAGTAAAAACTGATTATTCTCAAACACTTTCAGCATTTTTAATTGAATTCTTAATTACTGTGACCATCATTCACTTTTTACTATCTAGAAATTAGTAGTGCTAATAATCTATGACTGGTAGAATTACTACTTCAAAGCTTTAATAAATGAGAGAAAATTATCTTACATACTTTATAGTCATTTCAGTATATTACTCTGGAACCAAACACACCACTGGGAAACTTGTTCTGCCTGGATCACCAGGGAGTTATATGTCATAAGCGTCAATTCAGAAGGACCTTAACTGACCTTACAGAGCCCTGGTGGCACAGTGGTTTCGTGCTCGGCTGCCAATCAGAGTCAGCAGTTTGAGTCCACCAGCCGCTCTGTGGAGGAAAGATGTGGTAGTGTGTGGGTATGAGGGTCACAGCCGTGGAAACCCTCCGCAGCATCTTTGCTGGGCCTCACTGCTCACTGAGGGCCGGGAGCTGTAGCACTGTCATTGCCCAGCACACACACTGCATAATGATGATGGCTGCTGCTATGGAGTCACCGCCAGCTCCTGGCCACACCAGGTACCAGGGACAAGAGCATGCCAGCCTCCCCATCACTGGTAGCATTGAAGCCACTGTGCCAGTGACGTTCAATGGAGGACTTTGATTTTCTAGAATTTCCTCAAGCCTAATCTGTTGTAACCCAGCGTTTTCATTGACTACTCTTCAGAAGTGCACTGCCTGACCACTTGCCTACTAATCCGCCATGTTAGTCTGGAAGCTTGGCTAGAATTTGTGTGTCTTGGGAGCTCTACTGGTAGGTGGCATAGCTTCCCACAACACAGGTGCCACCACAGTAGGACGGCAGACAGGCAGGGTATACAGGACCCCCTTGCCTAAGTGGATGACTTACAAGGCTAAGGCACTGTCTTTTATTTTGGGGAGGTTGTGATCCTCAGTTTCCATCATCATCTGAAGAAATGTGTTCACTTCGTTCTGAATTGGATGTGTAGCATCACAGTTTGACCTCTCCCCCTCATTTTGTATGTGTGTTCATCCTGAACAGGTGTGCCAAGGATGCCACAATGCCATTGACCCCGAGGTACAGCGGGTGACCTACAACAACTTCAGCTGGCATGCCTCCACTGAGTGCTTCCTGTGCTCCTGTTGCAGCAAATGTCTCATTGGGCAGAAGTTCATGCCCATGGAAGGGATGGTGTTCTGTTCCGTGGAGTGTAAGAAGATGATGTCTTGAGGAGAGCACCAGGCCGTCTAAGCCATAGTTAAACCATGCCGTCTGCTTTTCTGTCTACTAGGAAATTCAATGTGAGAAAATAAAAGAAAAAGGTGTGGGGGAAAAAACCCTAAAAGAAATCAAATTTTGTTGTGTCCTTTGCAGTTTTTCTCTTAACAACTTTTTTTTGTTTAAAATTTTGAAATCTTTTAAATGCTCAAAGCATTTGATTAAAAACAAAGGCACAGAATTTTATTCTTCCTATAGCTTTCCAGTTGTAAGCTATTTGGATAGGAGGTCGATTTTTAATGACCCAATCTCTGTATCCCCGTCACCCATGTGCCAAATTCAGCCCACAAGAAGCACCGAAGCACTCGTGCAATGAGTGGGGAGGCAAGCCTGCCTTGTGCTGTGTGGTGTTTTCCCTTCTTGTGTAAAATGAAATGGAAATTAAACTTACCCTCTCCCCAGGCGCTCCATCGTCATGGCCTCATCATCGTCGTCGTCTTCACTGAGTTCTTGTCAGCACAGTGAATTCCTGTCGATGACGAACATGGAAACAGTGGGGTTTGCAGAGTGCAGCTCATTTTATGCCTCTGCAGCTCCGAGTTCTTTATTGCGTTTCTCTGAGAATATTATTTTGACCTACCTCTCATAAGTCTTCCTTTTCCAAGCTGCAGCCTCCACCTGTGGCCTTGACTCTGTTATGACCACATGAGACACAACAAAAGGCCCCCTTTACTCTCGAGATGATTTGGGTTTGGGCACAAAGGTTTGGGCCAGACCGCTCCTGTATGCTGTTTGCAGTCCAAAGAGCATGTGCACTTTTATACCTAGGCTTTCGGCTCCTGCCTCCCATGATTCCAGGAGTGTATCCTGCATGCTTTGTATTCTCATGGAGATTACCTGAGCTTATGCATGTAAGCCTATTCTTGTGTATATTGGAGACAAAATCAAATGTTCACCTGCATACTTCTATACCAAAGCATTTCTTACGCTTATTCCCAGCTCCCTGTATACTTCCTTACATTGCTATGCACTATGAAAGTCAAATGGAATGAATATTACTTATGTTGTTGAAAATAAAAAGTCATTTTCACCCTAATACTCTTTTTCGATATTTTTCATTTGAGAGCAGAAATCCTTCTGCTATTAAACATATGTTCCAGCAGGGGGCAGTGCTGCCAAAGATAATACCGATCCTAGCAAAAACAAAGGCTGCTGTTGATGGGACTGAGCAGAACCGGGCCTTTAAAGTGGAGGAGCAACAAGTTCATGAAACTAAAATTTAAGATCTTAGATCATTTGTTTTTAAACCATACACAAATTTCACACACACACACACACATTTAATTGAATTTGGAGAATGCTTTAATTTTCTTTCTAGCAAATCTAACCCCTGTTACACTTCCACATGAATTGCAACTAAACTACAAAAACAAAACAAACAAAAAAAAAACTCACAGTAAATTGGTTCTTCTTAATAAACTATGGATTCTTATTTTTGTTTTTTCCCTTTGCCTGAATACCGAGAATAGCAATGTTTTTGACACCTGTCCAGACTTTTTTTTTTTTTTTTTTGAGCTCACTGGCTAAAGGGCATCTCCTTCATGTCTACCAGCACAGTCAGACAGACACATGTACACTTATTCCATTGTCTCTATTTTTCAGTCACAAGGTGTCTTAGGAAACTTAAGCAACTGTTGCCTTGTCTATGGAAGTTGGCTAAGGTAGACTATAAGATTAAATGCTAATATCTCAAAGGGGGTTTAGATGGCACTGTTTTTAAATACTCAGTGGGTAGTCTAAAGGTTGATGGTTCAAACCCAGAACCCACAGACATACCATTTTTCTACAAAGATTGGTCTAAGGAACCTTGGAGAACAGTTTTACTCTGTCTATGGGAACTCTGAATCAAAATCTACTCAACAGCAAGCCTGTGTGATTCCATGCAAACGACCGTGGTCAACTGTCATGGGATCACGAGGGACGTGCCCATTTTTACCCCCATCCCAAATGTATTTTTTAGTGGGGGGGGGGGTGGTGGTTGCGCATCACTGCCTCTGGTGGTTGTGGGAGCTACCCAGCGCTGCTCCTGAGGGCCACCGCTGAATTTGAACCGCCAAGCCCAGGAGCCGCAGTCCCACACTCAACCACTTATGCCACCAAGGCTCAGCCCTCAATGTATTTTTCACAAAGTTGAGTCACCTTTATCCTCCAGACATGAAATCTCATCTTGAAGACTTGTTTTCCACCTTTCATCTCTGTTCCCCATCTCCCAGAATTCCCCATAAGAAGAATAACATTTTAAAAAAATGACATTTTATAAAACTCTAGATGTCTGGTACCAGTGCCAAGGGGGAATGAACTAAAACAGAGCTACCTTCCCTCACACCCCATCTCACCAAATCCCACACGCTAGCAATCACTTTTTAGCCCCCACTTCTCCAAGGCCAAGATAGACAAGCTTGGGGGAGGTAGCAGTTAACAGGCTTGGCTGCTAGCTGAAAGGTTGGAGGTTCAACTCCACCTAGAAAACAGAACAAAGATCTGGCAATCTACCTCGGAGAGAACCACATTGGAAACCCGGTGAAGCTCAGTCCTACCTCTGACACACTTGGGGCCACCATAAGGCTCAATAGCAACTGGTTAGCTAGTCAAGCAATTCAACCTCATCACCCTTCCAGGACACTAATCAATGTTAGGCCATTCGTTGAAACAAACTGCCTTGCCTAGGAGTTCCAGTACCACTAGGTTTGATTATATGAATGTAGTTCTTTTAATACAAGGTAATTTCTACATTAGAGAATTTCTCAAGATCTTCCATTTTTATTGTTAATTGTGGATTTTTACAAAGCTGATCATTGTCCTATAATTGTTGAACAAGAGAGTGAGATGGTTTCCCAGAATCTAAGAATTTTCTACCATGTAGAGTATGTGCCTCAAGCCAGATGTTATTGAAATTTAAAAGGAGCAGGCTAGGTGCAGAAGCAAGGATGAACAGGGAAGGCAGTTGCCACTTGGATGTAGAGGAATTCAGGACCAGATGCCAAAAGAGACAGCAATCTTTTCCCAGAACTCACACACATCTCCCAGAGCTGGTGCCGTGACCTTGGAATTGGAGCCCTCAGAATGTGAAAAAATAAATCCATGTTCATGAAAGCCACCCGTTTGTGGCACTTCTGTTACAGCAGAACCAGACGGAAGGCAAATCCTATACTTGGAATGGGATAAAGGGAAGCATTAAGACTTTGTTTTCCTCAAAAAGTAGATAATGAATAATTGTTTGTACTACTCATTTCTTATTGTGTTAGTCCGGGTAGACTAGAGGAACAAATTCATAGACACGCATATGGATATAAGGGAATGGTTTATATACAAAAGGAATGGAACACTGAGAAAGCATCCCAACACAGTCCAGTTCAAAGTCATAAGTCCGATATTAGCCCATATGCCCAATACCAGTGTATGATGGCTCCTTCTGACTCAAGAAGTCACAGGCCAGTGGGAGCAAAGTCCGACTCTGGCAGGGGTCCCCTCATGGCTCCTCATTTCCAGGGCTCAGGGTCCATTAACAGCATTCAATGGTGGTAGAAGCAACTCAGCACTGACGGGTCTCCCTGTTGCTTCTCCAGCTTCAGAGGTCTGGTTCCATCAGGGCAAGGTCATGTGGTTTCTTCTCTGACTCCTGCAGAAGCTCGGACACCGCCATCTTGTCTTGTCTGTAATTCATTGTCTCTGAGACTAACTCCCAACAACTAGGGAGATAGCTTCTCATCTCCACGAGGGAAATATCGCGAGATTTCCCAGAAGTCTCAGGAGAAAGCCATGCCTACATGGAGGTCTCATTGACTATTCAATGGCTATCTCCATATTAACAGGCTAGACTCCACCCCTACATCTCAATCATGAAATTAATCTAAGCACATGACTGCCACACTTATGGATCAAAAAAATAGACAACAATCAAAATTCCCTTGAAGTTTTACTTTTGAAAAAGAACAGTTTGTGGGACTTTTGTGCCCAGAACATGCCGGGAAGGGCCTACATCGGAAGGCCCAGATAACTAGTAAACAGACCCTTGACAAGACTTTACTGGGAAAACCTGTTGCTGCCATTGTCAATTCCCATTCATGACGATGCCTTCATGCCAGAGTGCAGCCATGTTCCATAGACTTCAATGGCTGGTTTTTCTGTAAATCACCAGGATGTTTTTCAAAGGCATTTCAGGATGGATTTGACCCTTTAAACTTTCGTTAGTTGTACTACCCAGGAACTGCTACTTCAAGACACCACAGTGATAAACAGAGTCCTCTTCCTTTCTCCAGAAGCCACCATCTTGGATAGTATGAAGTACAACAATGACTCACTCTTCCCATTATCTATCAGCAAAGGAATTTGAGATTTGGTGGGGACCAGTTAAGTAAAAAGAAGGGAGGTATTTCCACAGTCCCAGAAGGACAATATATTATTAGTAATAATATTATTAACATATATAATATATTAAGACAATATATTATTTTCTCCCTATTAGAATCAGAACATATTAGAATGACTAGTAAAGAACTCAGTCATAAAATCTGCACATAGTCTGTTCTAAACAGAAGAATGTTGCACATGACCCTTGAATACACTTAACAATTTGAGAAACAAAAGGGTTTGGGTTACCCAACCCCATTGAGAAATCTGACTTATTTCTAAGTGTTGTTGACCTTTGTATTTGTTGTACAGGTTATTGTTTGGGATTTTTAAAATTTAATTTTTATTTTTATTTTCAATGAGGACTGAAAATTTCCCATGAGGATTATTCGCTTTCCTTTGATCAACTCTACTTTAAACGTCTGTTTTGTTGAGTTCTTCAAGCACAGATTTCCCATGTGCCTTTGAAAGACTTCAGATAAATTTTACCAAAGGCAAGAGAGTCATTCTTGACTCATTCTTAAGGCATTCTCAACATGTAGTGTGTAAGTTCATCCAACTTCACCATATTTACTTAAAAAGACACCACCACCCAAGATCAGTATTAAGTTTTTGTCTCAAGATACCCTGGCATATCTGAACTTGTCTTCTGGATATTAATTCCTAGGAAAATGTATGACTCCATCAACATCATCACCAAGAAAACAATTTATTCAGTTTCCTTCATATGCTCCCTGCCCTTTTTCCTGACCTCTCCTGATTAAATAATTGATGGCAAACTTCATGATTATACTGAGTAGTCACATAAGGCAGTGATTCTCAACCTGTGGGTTGTGACCCCATTGGGGGTTGAATGAACCTTTTGCAGAGGTCACCTGATTCATAACAGTAACAAAATTATAGTTATGAAGTAGCAATGAAAATAATTTTATGGTTGGGGGTTCACCACAACCTGAGGGACTATATTAAAGGGTCACAGCATTAGGAAGATTAAGGAGCCCCTGACAAAAGGTAAGAAGGACTCACTTCTGAGATATGCAAATGTGTTTTGTGTACACAATCTGAAACAATGGCTGGCTTGATCGATAGACTCGTTTTTTATATATTTGCTAGATGCCTAAGTACATTTTGCTAATTATTTTATTCTGTCATAGTCAAGAACATGTCATAGCATCTATTTAATCCAATAAAGTCTTTTATTTCAAAATACTGCATAGTATGATATATGTAGTTATACAGTTGTGATTATACAGGTTGTGCTATTGGGGTGGACCAGAGAAACAAATCCATAATACTCATGGAAAACTACTAAATATTTACATGATCTATACAGGCAGAAGAATGGTAGATCAGGTTCAACAGAATAGAGAGTCACAACCACTCAATCAATTCCCAGACCTGAGCCAGTTTACAGACTCACAATCCCATGAATGAGGGAAAGGCCAGGTCCTGTTGAAGGAGGACCCTGCTATATCACCAAAGGTTTATATTTAATACTTTTCCATGTATTTCACTCCTAGGGACACCGTGGCTAAGTAGTCAAAGGCTTAAGTCCACAGGTTGCTTTCATTACTATGGAAACCTTGCTGTCTATTATTATAACCACGTCTACCCTGTCTTTTGATTTAGTGCTTACACCTGCCCTCTACCACCATGAGGCCCAATCAGTGCCATTATAGGCAAATGTCAGAGTTCACGCAGGGCAATCCCAATTGTTAATCCTGATGCACATACTATAGCAATTACAGGAGTCTTCAGACATACCAGGGCCCACTTCACAAACTTGTTTCTTATGGTTTAGGTGAAGGGTATATCCTCAGGACACCCCCTTTTAGGGTCTATGGAAATATCCTGCTAGATCTAGTCCAACATACCAAATTTCCTAAGGTTTTGAATGCCTTCTTCTACAGTGTACCAAGGTAGGTGAGATACTAAACTATGCCATCTGACAGTCCATACTTCAGTGAACCAACCAAATAAGGAAGTATATCTTCTCTTAGCCTCTCTCACTGAGACATGGAAAGAAGAATCTGTTCTTAGGGGTCCCATGTCCAGAAACTCTGACTGGCCAAATATTACATTTCCTGCACCAGTATTCCACCCCCTCAGGAACCATTCCCAAGGCTATTCTCCAGACTTCTGCTTGTACGTATTTCAAAGCTCGAGCAGTTCTTTGTGAGTAGAGCATGTGTCTTCCTGAGCCGTCATCTCATCCTTACCTTCAGGAGCTTTCTTGGCCTTAATTGTAGTTACAGCTCTAGAGGAAATAATGGGTGATGAGGGTGTCTTTTAAGGCATCTCCCTCAGCCAATACTACAGAGGCAGCACCACCTGGCATTTCAGCTTGAACAAGTTGGTTAATCTGCTCAGGTGTGGGTTGTTTTACTGATCGTGGATTAATACCCTCAGCTGGACCTGATTCTCAGGAATGTCAGCTCTATTATAGAAGGATATAGGGATGGTGGAGGGAAGGGGGGGGTAGGAAGGGGGAACTGATTATAAGGATCTACATATAACTCCCTCCCTGGAGGATGGACAATAGAAAAGTGGGCGAAAGGAGATGGATAGTGTAAGACATTATAAAATAATAATTTATAAATTATCAAAGGTTCATCAGGGGTGGAAGGGAGGAGGAAAATGAGGAGCTGATACCTACTAAGGGCTCACATAGGAAGAAAATGTTTTGAGAATAATGACAAGAAATGTACAAATGTGCTTGACATGATGGGTGTATGGATTGTGATAAGAGCTCTATGAGCCTCTAATAAAATGATCATTTTTTTAAAAAAGGAAAGTAGGCTCTCCTTTATAGCACATGTGTAAGCTTTTAAGTCTGTAAGTCGGTACTTGAGGTGCACTTCTGAGGTTCTGTGGACTATCCTGCTCCCCAATCACACTGTCCATTGTAAGGAGGACCAGACAACCAGTTTCCCTATATTTTTCATTGTAGAAAAAAAAAAACTGCTTTAGAATATCAAACACACAATCACCCAGAGCCTCTCCTTTAACCAGCACCTCATCCATTGGTGGTGATACTGTGGATCTTGGCTTTGCTAATTCACACCATGTATGACTAAGAGGGGCAGACTTATCCATGCCTTTAGGAGTAGTGGCATTATCAGTGATGTTAAGCCTAATCAGGCTGGGGAGCCAATTTAAGAAGCCCATAGTTAGGATTTTATTTCTCTAGAACCACGCGTGGTACAAATTGGTACCTACCACACCATATGTCCGATACCGATCCACAAAGCTCTCCTCAAACTCACAAAACACACACAAAAATGCTGACTGCAGGAGGAAAGCACAATCAGTGAGCGTGAAAGCATCTCAGTGCTGGCAGGGGTCTCCACATGCCTTCTCCAGCACCCAGGCCTGTATCAGGATAGGTCCATGTGACTTCTCCATAGGGATGTCTTGCAGGAAGTGAGCCTTGCCAGCTGAGCCAAAGACCGAGCTAAGGCAGCTGCACCCTGGTCTGACCCTCAGAATGGGAAACCAGAGATCAAAAAAGGGGAGGCTCATAGAGCCATTTATCTCTCCACCCTTCAATTAATCCCACACATGTTTATCGGTCAGGTTGGCACAATAAACCGTAACTATCACACAGGTATAATATATGTGGGGAAGCATAGTATGCATGAAGTCATTGTGAAATGTACCAATATTAATATACTCAGGAAATAGTTCAATAAAAATATCAACTTTGGGTGTTGATGTGGAGGGGGTGGCAGGGGCACGGAGATGGTTTCTTTCCTGAGATAACCATGGGGAAAATAATCTTCATAAATGGATCACAAGACCATTGTAGTATTTATACTAGAAAGACTGTTTAAATAGGCTCTTCTCAAACATATGGAGAGCTGGTATGAAGATGATTACAGTGAAAACATAACATTGAAGCTTATTGACCAATGATAATTGGACACCCAGGACATTTCTAAATTGTTTTGAGTGGCATTTTATAGTGACATTTATAAAGGTTGCCATTGATTTCTTTTCAATGATATTTCTCCCCAGGTATCTCAACCTCCAGATAATAACAAAGATAACTTGTACCCAGTCATCTTTTCTAGAGTCAGGCGTCATTCAATACAGAGACATCAAGTGGTTTCCCCCATAAATATGGACCAAGCATAAAAACCCAGAAAACCAAACTCACTACCATAGAGTTGATTCTGACTCACAGCAGCAGATTAGTATATCTTTCTCCGATGGAGTAGCTGGTGGCTTCGAATCCCAGGGACTCAAGGGCACCTATTGATCATGAAGGCCACCCAATACAGTTGGATATGCTGGGACTGTCAAGTCCACTGTTCTCTCCTCCCACAGAGAGGCTGAGGGGACAAGAACGTTGGACTTATGGAGTGTAGGATCTCTGGTGGTATTAACCTCTTGGCTGCTTCCAGAAACATTGGCTGTTGGAAGACACTCAATGGTTTCACATGAGAAAGACGTGACCATCAGCTCTTCTAGAAATTACAGCCTAGAGACTCCAAGAGGCACTTCTACTGTGTCACATGGGACTCACCTTGATGTCCTCTAACAAGAACAAGGAAGTAACAGGTCCAGATATTGAATGGGAAATGGATTCAAATGCAGACATCATCAAGAAAAATAAACAACAAAGGATCAGCGTGTATCCTAGACAACATCAGTGTTAGCACATTCACTAAGGAGTGAGTCTGATAAATATATGCCACATACACTCGAGTGTAACTGAGTTTTTCAGCACATTTTACATGCAGTTTTTGTGGTAAAATTAGGTGCCTGAGCTGATAATATGGGTGAGCTTATACTCGAGTATATACAGTAACTGGGAATGGACATAGAGCACTCAACAAATGTCTAACCAATTTCTAGCTGCTGGAATTTCAAGCTATTTTCAATTCTTCGTTATTAACTACAACACAGGGGTGAAAGTCTCTATGATTCAGATCCATTTCTGCGTGTACTCAACAAGTTGCCTCTTCAAAGACCTCTATGTGTGGCTGTTTGATGGCGTAGGAGTCTTATGAGCCAGCTTGCTGCCAGAGAAGGAAACCCACAGGGAGAAAAGAAATTCCTAAACAAATTAGGATTGTTCATTTTTTCAAGCATGTATCTCTCTATTAAGGAGCCCTGCTAGCTTACAAGGGCGAGCACTGTGATTCGAACCCACCAACTGCTCACCAGAAGTCTACGCCTGTTAAGATTTACAGCTAGGGAACCCCGATGAAGCAATTCTGTTCTCTCCCATATCGTGTTGCTCTGAATCCAAACTGATTCATTGGCACAGGGTCTTAATATAAAAGTACGAATTTCCCCATGGTAGTAATTATCCCTTTGTACACTGACATTTTCCGTTTTTTAAACAGTGAAAGGAAATATATTTCTTCTGCTCTGAAAAACATTTTCTTCTGTTCGAGTGCTTGTTAATTTTCCTTCCAATTTATAAAAAGATCCTTACATTTTCCTGCTGGAAGGATACAAGAGAACAGTCATGAGTTTAGAAAATACTCAGTTCAGGAAGGATTTCAGGCTCCAGGGCACCATGATTGATGCTGGTTTCACAGTTTTCTCTGACTCATATTCTTTTCAAATAGAAAGTTGAAAATTGTCCAGCTCGTAGGGACAAATGAGGTTTGATTGTAATTTTCTTTTATTAATATTCTCAGCTTAAAAGACAGTGATTGGCCAAATTAAATCATCTTGCAACATAACATCGATAAAGTTCTGAAGTATAAAATCAATCGCTATATTTAAAGTTGTCCATTACAACTGAAGATGGACTTCTCTGAACATCATCCCTCCATGTCAGTGGAGTGGTGATGTGTGTGTGGGGGGCGGGGTGGTGGTGGTGGTGGTGAGTTGACAGGGTTTTAATGCAGTTGCAAAACCACTGAGTTGATGTGTGTGCGGTGCCATCTGTGGGGTTACAGATACAGCTCTGTGTTTCAATTCTCCCCCCGTAAAATGGAACTAGCCACCCCTGTTTGGCAGATTACACTGGAAAGAATGACCAGAGCAATATTTCTGGTTGCTCATCCAGGACCATGCATCCTCTGGCATCTCCTTTTCCTCCCTTTGAACTTGAATTTGGAGAATATAGCATGGCATGCATGACTTCCTGGATCAGATTATGAAAGCTTGGTTTCAAGCAATGTTTGCTCTTGGGACCCAATCCTCATGCTATGAAGAAGCTTCCAGTAGCTGACCCAGAGCGCCCATGGGGAGATGTGTATATAGAGGAACTGAACTCCTAGACCAATGTCAGCATGGGCTGCTGGACAGTGGGTGAGTAGTTCTTCAAATGACTCCAGGAATTAGTCTTCAACTTTTCTCAGATGAAGGTCCAGATAGCAAGGGGCAGAGTTAAACTGACCTGTGGGGTCTCATCCGAATTCCTGAACCATAGAAGCCTTGGGCATAATAAGCAGTAGCTTCCTGCTGCTAAGTGTTGAAGTAATTGGATAGATGGCCACAGTACCTGTAACATTTACTTGATGTACCAACGTGAAATCCTGTAAGACATGGAAACATGCTTTGTAAACTTCAGAGTGTAATTTATATAAGTGTACTTTTTAGGATAGCAAGCCTTCTCTTCATTCTTAGCTCTTTGCTTTAGGATTTGTACCAATATGAGGTCACTATAACCCTGAGTCTTAAACTCTTTATAAAGCTTACCCACAGCAAGGATATTTATAATAATCTGAGTTCAGAAAATCTCATGAGCATTATTTTCAAAACAGTCCCTGCCTAGAGTTAGGATCCACGTCCAGAACTAATTCTTATTACTAGGTTCCATCAATCCTGTTCCAACTCAGAGACGCTATGCGCAGCAAAAGGAAACACTACCCAGACCCGCACCGTGCTCACAATGGTTGGCTGAGTGCATTGTTGCAGCCACTGTCTCACTCCATTTCATTCAGGGTCTTCCTCCTTTTTCTTGACTCTTTGCCACACATGAAGTCCTTGTCCAGGGACTGGCCTTTCCTGACCACGTGACCAAAGTACAAGCGACAACATCTCATTATCCTTGCTTCTAAGGGAGATTCTGGGTGTATTCCTCCCAAGACAAATATCTTTGTTCTTCTGGCAGTTCCTGGTACTTCAGATATTCTTTGTCAGTGCCTTAATTCAAAGGCATTGATTCTTCCTTAGTCTAACCCTCACAGGTATATGATGTGACTGAAAACACCATGGCTTTTAGGTAAGCACATCTTAGCTCTCCAAGTCATATCTTGGTTCTTCAACACTTCGAAGAAGTCTTGTATGGCAGATTTACCTAATGCTAACCAGAAGCACTGATTGTGGATCCAAGGAAGATGAAATCCTTGACAGGTTCCATCTTTTTTCAAGGAAAAGGTCTATAGTCCCATGGGGACTTTTAATTATAACCTGGAAAGTGGATCTCTCATCACTCAAATTCTCACAGAGAGGCACACAGTTAGACTTTCTAAGGATTTAATGAAAGAGAGGGCCTTGCTTATTCCCCCAGTGTTATTCAATGTAAATCACCTTTTCAGGGTGAAATTTGTTAAGGAGGAAGGAAATTTGCTAACCACTCACACATTCTCAAGTACTGTGAGTCTGAAACTATTATTTGATACAAGATATTCCTTGTCTGCAATTTCTGTAACCTAATAAAAGTGACAGACAATTAAGCAAACCACTGCAATCAATGGTGATCAATGACCTGCTCCTGGTGGTGGTAGCCCTCAAGCTGGCCCCTGACACATGAGAACCCCTTGTGTTGCAGGGAAGCGCTGCTCCATTGGGATTTTTTGGCTGCAGCCTTTATGAAAGTAGATTGCCAGACCTTTTCTTCTAAGCAATTGTTGGATGAATTTGAAGCACCAACTTTCAGATCCGCAACTAATCATCTGCTCACCTTGATAAATGGAATATGGGAAAAATCTAGAGACCAACCCAGAAATTTGCCTGTACAGATAATTCACCTCAGAGTAACAGTATGCCGCATTATACACGATAAGTGGTTTATTCAAGTTCTTAAATTTTCCCTTAAAATTTCATCATAAGCATTACCATGTAATTAATTCCAACTCCAAACCCACCCCAAGTGAAATCCACTTCCACTGAGCCTTTTCTAACTCAGAGAAAGCCCACAGGGCAGAGGAAAGCTGCCCCCCTGGTGTCTTTGAAGCTGTAAGTCTTCCCGGGAACAGACAAGTTCCTTGTGCTCCGTTGAAGCAGCTGGTGGTTTTGAACTACTGACCATTCAAAAAAAAAAACCCCTCAAATTCATTGCCATGGAATCAATACTGACTCACAAGGATCCCAAAGGACAGGGTGGAACTGCCCCTGTGGGTTTCTAAGACCGGAACTCTTTAGGGGAGTAGAAAGCCTCATCTTCTCCTGCAGAGCAGCTGGCAGTTTCAAACAGCTGACCTTGCAGTTAGCAGTTCCATGGGTAACCACGATGCTACCAGGGCTCCTGTCCTCCGCTTTATAGTGACTGTCAGTCGGTTAGCTTACAGATCACGCACTCAGAGTATTTGAGTACATGCAGCAGTGACTGGATAAGAGCATAGTGAAGATTTGCAGCATTGCTACTTGTCAAAAGGCACATACTCCATTCTTTTTTCCCCTCTGCCAATTTTTTGCTCTTTTCTTGCTGTGATAAAGGATAAGAAAGGTTTTGAGAATGGGAGGAAGGAAGGAAGGAACCAGGGGACAACATAGGACCCCCGTGACTTAAAGAATGATAACTCCCAGTTGCTTTTCGACACCCATTTATCTTTTCACTGAACAGCTCGGCACCAGTAGCATCTTCCAAGATCCAGTGAGGGTCACACAATGTACGTGACAATCGCGAGGCACTGCTGTGAAACCACCATCACCACTTCCTACGCAGTCTGCATTCCCCTCGGCCCACTCCCATGGCCCACAGGAAACAAAGCAAGCCACAGGTGTGCCTCTGCCGGGACGGAGCTGTCCGCAGGTGCTCCAGTGCCATCCCCTCCACATCTCCACTCCCTTGCTCTGAAGTCTCTTTACTTCACCTTGTCTGCACAGCAGACCCCGATGCTCACTTATCTGTGATACCCACAGATTCCTGGTACCGGTCACTTATCCCCAGTCTCCAGATCACTGGAAGACAACCAGGGAGCCTTTGCAAAATACTTGAGATGGAATTTACCAAAGGAAGGGTTACGAACAGCAAAATGGCCCCTTTCTCCCACGCCTCAAGATGAAAAATCACACTAGGAACATGTGTCATCAACTGAGATTATATGGGTAAAACATTTCTTCAAAAAGCAGTTTATTCTTAGAGACCATCTCTTTTTAAAGAAGTCACTAATACCCTTTGGGGCATCAGTGCTGCCACTAACTATTCTAAATTCTATGTATGTGTGGTGTGTGTTTCATCTACACATACCTGTACATGCCTTCCCATGCACACCTATGTGTACATGCAAATGCATACTTTCACCTAATCTTCACAGCAACCCTCGGAGGCTAAATAATTGTGTGCTTTCACTTTACAGGTAGGCACAGTGAGGACATGGGGCTTATGTAACGGAGCTAAAAGTCACAACACTGGGATGCCGTGGAACTGGAATCTTGCAGCCGGCAGTCTACGTGGATGTCTGAATCCTTACTGATATCGTACTTCCCTACCAAGATCATGGCTTCCTTTCATAAGAACAATATCAGGACTACTGTGAAACCAACCATCTCAGAATGCTGTTCCTTGACTTCCTCGCCCCTGCACAGATTCCTCACATCAACCTTTGTAGTGCTACTTCTCTCCAGGGCACTGCCACAGTACAGAGTCATTCTCCACAGGACTCGGGGCCATCAGGAGGCAGTAGCTCCCTGTCTCCCCACCAGAGACAAAACCCTTTCTGTTTCTCCATAGAATCCTGCGTCTTCTGAACTGAAACAAGAGGTCGGGGCTGCCCTGTAGAGATGCCAAGGGAAACATACTTCCATTATGAAGTGTTTCTAACAAATGGTTCGAGGTTTTAAATGGGCAGTTTCTCAATAGGCAAAGCATCTGCAAACAACCCAAAGAGGAGGCAGCCTGGCAGCCTAACAGTGTTTCTGAGCTGGAGAACCCTCCTGACAGCCAGCGCAGCTGTTGCAATGCCCGTTGATCAATTTTCCGATGGTACTAGAAATTCTTTTCCTAGGGTTGAAGTCATCAACACGGCATTCCAGGTCTTTGATTTTTAAAATATATGCTTGATGAATACAATTTTAGCATTCCTGAGCAAAATTTCAAAGAGGAATTGAGGGTTTATGTTTACAAAACTTGTAATCATTCCACAAGGTTCAAGATGCTTGGCAGTCCTGGGGAATCTTACAAAAAAGTAATAAAAGGTTACCAGGAGGAATCCAGCGCTGCCTTGTATGGTAATGCCGATCCAAACGAGCACCCACGTCAGCGTTACCCATTTAGCTAATGCATTCTGGGCAAGGATGAATGCTGGAGCCTGGCAAAGATATATAGTTTGTATGCTTACCATGAGGGCCACTGCAAAATGAACAGCTGTGAATATCTCTGCCTTGGAAACAAATTAGAGAGATGAAGAGAGAATGAGGAGATTGAACCAGAGCATATTGGTTGTGTTGGCTTCATTTTGTTGTTCACTGTCATGGAGTCAGCATCAACTCAGGATTACCCGGGCAAAGCAGAATGAAATACTGCCCTGTCCTAGATCACTCCCGAGGTGGGTTGATGATTGGAGCCTTGTGAATTATATGTTTTCTTTGCTGTGTTTTGGAAGCAGATGACCAGCCTCTCTTTCCTCGTCCTTCTTACTCAGGGATAGCTGAAACCTCTCCAAGCATCAGAGCAACACACAAACTTACATGGACCACCATGGGCATGGACTAGGCACTGGGGTCCTGAAACTATAGTCCGTGAGCCTCATGAGGTCCGCTGAGGACATTTATCCAGTCCGCCATATGTTTTTGCTGCTGCTGTCTGTCCTACTTAGCAGTCAACTCATCCTGGGCCTGCAGTGAATTTGTTCATAGTTTTCTGTTTTGTCTACAGTCCAACCCTCCAACAATCTGAGGGCTAGTGAACTGGCCACTTGTTTAAAAATGTTGAGGACCCCTGGTAGGGAGTCCTGTCTGGAAAAAAAGGCTTTCCATGAGCTAACAGTGCTCTCCGTTTACTTTCTTGCTCAATCTTTATCAGACTCTCTGACCTATACCTTAGCAACAATAGCTCCACCTGGCCTTGTGATTACAAATTGAACACCTTTTTTTGTCCACCTGGAATACACACAGCGTCTCCACATGCCCACACTCATGGAAGCCATCTGTCTCTCTGAAACCCTGGCATGTGAAGCCCCTGATATGCTGGCCATCACAAGAAGTGGTTTCTTTATGAGTCACAGTGTGTGGAAAGGCCGAGTGATAGGTCCTGTGCTTGTGCCATAATCGGACTGGAATGCACTTGAAGAGGGAAACAGGATCCCAGAGCTTAATTCAACATTGACTTCCAGCACGTTTTTGAAATAATTGGAGTACAATATGGAAAAACTTTAGAGCGTATCTCCTGCTACAGAAAAATATCCTTCTAATCTCTAAAGGGACAAAACTCCAGTTTAAGCCTTTGTGCTGCAGGCATCAAAAGTAGCTTGGAAGTGGAAAGATGTACAGTTGAAAATACGCACGGTGCCATGGTTAAGGCATTAGTCAATTCTGCTGAGCAAACATAAACACCGTAGGATCTCATTTTCAGCAAGAGAAAGGCTAAAGAATGTTATAAGTGTATTTATAAAAGAGAGGAGAGATGGGAGAATGTTGACTGTTGCCTACCATGTACCTGTTTACAGTAAGTTGAAGGAAATCATCCTTAGTTATCAGGAATATGCACTTAGCTGGCAAAATGAATTTGGCTATCAGGAACTGCAACTCATCTCAGAGGCATCAGACCCACTATACTAACCTTTTGTGTTCATCTTTGTGTTAGACCTGGTTGAATAGAGAAACAAATTCCTAGACACTTATACGTGTATAAGCAGGAGTTTTATAAAAAAGAGCAATTGTACACTGAGAAAACCTGCCAGTTCAGTCTACACCAAGTCCTCTAGTCCAATGTTAACTCACATGTCCGATACCAATCTATACATTTCTCTTCAGACTTATGCAACACATGCAATGATGCTGAATGCAGGATGATCACTGGCCAGTTAGTGGAAAGTCTTGGGGATCCAGTGGTAGTGGAAGCATCTCAGCACTTGTGTGGGTCTCCACGTGGCTTCTCCAGCTCTAGGACTCTGGTTCTATCAGTGTAGCTCCATCTGGCTTGTCATCAGGAATATGAAGCAGAAAGAATATGTGTCCTGGCCCAGGGAGGGGGACAGGAGTTTCAGAATCCTCAGGATAAAGTCATGCCTACACAGAGGCATGATTGGCTATGACCTAATTGACAGGCTAGACGCCAATCATGCAACCTACCATCAAAGCAGTTGCTGTTGAGTTGGTTTGAACCCATGGAGACTCCACGTGTAACAAAATAGAACTGCATTTCATTGGGTTTTCAAGGGCAGTTCTTTTAGAAGTAGATTTCCAGGTCTTTTTTCTGAAACATCTATGCTTGGATTTCACACTCCATTTCTTTTCCCCCTGAGACATCTATGCTTGGACTTGACACTTCATCTTTCTGTTAAATGCTGAGTATATTCACTACCACCACGACTACCACCACCACACACACACACACACACACACACACACACACACACATGCACACGAGTCTTGATCTTTAGAAGGTGTCCCCGGGTGGCACAAATGGTTAACAAATGGTCAATGGCTCAATGTTTGACCCACCCAGAGGCACCTAGGAAGGCAGGCCTCGTGACCTGCTTCTAAGATCAAAGCCTTAGGAACTCCATGGAGTCATTTTACCCTGCACACACGGGGGGTTGCCATGAGTCAGAATCAACTCATGGCAACCAACAACAATATATTTCACAACGACACAGATTGTGGTTCCAGGAATCAAGTTGAATGCCAGTTTGGCTAACAGTTTCACAGGGGAAAGAACACTTGCTTTAATAAAGACTTCCTTTTAACCCCAAACTTAAATTTTATTTAAAAAGTTGAGAACACTAATATTGAAACAGATTATGCTAAATAGAGCAAACAAATGTCAGGTTTTCCAAACCCTGGAGAATAAAAATGAACAGACTCGAAATATTTTGATAAATATCCTCTCATTGTGTGTACATAAGTAGTTTCAGCTATTCCAAGAATGGATGCAAAATGTTCTTGCGTGAACCTTGCCTGGTATTAAATGCCAGCAGTACCTTCCTATCTTCTTGTGGCACTAGCTTAGCTTCACATGTAACTTTCTCCCACACAATTTATTTCTGTTTCTTGAAGCAATGATTTGACTGAAAGCAGACCAACCTTTCTACTTTCTTTGCTGGATTTAAACACAAGTAAAATCATATCAAACAGAGTACCTAGCCAGAGAGCCTGGATCTGCATTCTTGCTCTGATTCCAGTTAATTGTGATGTTTGGCAAAGTACAGAACCTTGGCCATGGCATATGTCACACTAGTTTGCCAAAAAAATCTCACCTGCTTAGGTTAATAGAGATTCCCTTTCTCCTTTAAGGGTCTGTTCCTGGACAGACTTCATGAAAAATATCATTTTTCAACATAAGTAGTAACTTACACATGTGGACCTCACCAGATGGGATAGATAAGAATCAAATTGACAACATCTGTAGGAGGAGATGATGGAGAGGATCAATATCATCAGCTAAAAAATAAGAAAAGGCCTAAATGTGGAACAGGTCATCAAAAGCTCCTATGCAAGCTCATGTTGAAGCGGAAGAAAATTAAAAGAAATCCCATGTGGCAGTCACCTAATCTGGTGTCGATTTGAGGAGTAAGAGAGCAGGGGTGGAGTCTAGCCTTTCAATCTGGAGTCGCCAATGAGACTTCTGTGTGGGCATGGCCTTCTCCTCTGAGAATTCTGGTACTTCCTTTGTGGAGGCAGTTCACTTCCTTGGGGACACTCAACTGACAAGGCTGACTTCCTGCAAGACATCCCTGAAGAGAAGTCACATGGACCTACTCTAATCTAGCCCTGGGTGCTGGAACAGCCATGTGGAGACCCCTGCCAGCATTGAGACACTTACATCATCACTGGATCCAAGGACTTTCTACCCACTGACCTGTGATATTCCTGCATTTGGCATCATTGCATGTGTTTTTTGAGTCTGAAGAGGACTTTGTGGATTGCTCTCAGAAAGATGTGCTAATATCTGACTTGAGGACTTGATCTGGACTGGGCTGGAATGTTTTCTCAATGTTCATTTCCTCTTGTTTATAAACCTCTTTCTTATTCTCATATACATGTTTGTAAATTTGTTTCTCTAGTCTACCCAAACACACCCATGAGACCCTAAGTATGATCTTGATCATATCTGATTTATATTTAGAGACAATTTCAAGAACAGACTTGACTCATCAAAAATGAATGAGCCCAAACCAGATGATATACATAATATACAAAGAAAGCAAGAAGTTCATTGAAAAGATCAAAGTGGATGTCAAAAGAAATTGAGCCTTGCTTTTGATCATAGAGAAGCTAAAACAAATGAAAGAAAAGATAAAGTAAATATATGAAAAGAAAAATTTTGAAGGCATTTAAGAAAACAAGGAGAAGCATTATAATGAAATGTAAAAGACCTGGAGTTAGAGAGCCTAAAATAAAGAATATGCTCGGCATCTTTCAAGCTGAGAGAACTGAAGAAAAATTCAAACCTCAAGTTGAAATATTGAAGGATCCTATGGAGAAAATATTGAACAAAGCATCAAAGGAAGACAAAAGGAATACACAGAGTCTTTGCATTAGAAAGAACCACGCAATACTCAACCACTTTAAGGGAGCATATGATCAAGATAGATTGTACTGAAGGAAGAAGTACAAGTGATACAGAAGGCATTTGTGAAAAACAAGTTTCCAGGAACTGACAGAATACCAAATGATATGTTTCCACAAGCAGATAAAGCTATAGAGTCACTCATTTTTCTCTGCCAAGAAATTTGGAAGACCTACCTAGGTAACTGGAAGAAACCCATACTTGTTCCCATCCCAAAGAAAGGTGACTCAACAGAACATGAAATTATCAAACAATATTGCTAATTTCACATGTAAGTAAGATTTTGTTAAGAACAATTGTGACAGTCATGTACTCATGTGTCAATTTAATGATTGGAAGTCTAGGGGTGGAGTGTAGCCTGTCAATCTGGAGATAGCCAATGAGACCTCTGTGTGAGCATGGCTTTCTCCTGAGAATTTTGGGAAGTCTTGCAGTATTTCCCAATTGAAGAAGAGAGACTTGAGTCAGTCTCTGAGAGTCGGGCTACTGACAAGATGGGATAACAGCATGCTGATTCCTCTAGAATGGAGGAGCTGGAGGAGAGGCCACATGGGTTTGCCCTGATGGAGCCAAACCTCTGGGGCCTGAGAAACCACATGGAGTCTTCTGCCAATACTGAGATGCTTCTACCGCCAATGGACACTGCTAATGGACCCTGAGCCCTGGAATTGAGGAGCCCTGGGGAGACCCCTGCCACAGCTGGGATGCTGGATACCCAAGACTCTGCACCCACTGGCCTGTATTTGTCCTGGTGTCATTGCACGTGCTTCATAAGTTGGAAAGAGACTTTATAGATCGGACCTTATGGTATCAGACATATGGGCTAATATCAGACTTATGACCTTGGAGTAGACTGGGTTGGGATGTTTTATCCATTATGTGTGTCTATGAATCTGCTTCTCTAGTCTATCTGGACAAACACAACAATTCAGGAACAGTACATCAACTGGGAGTTGCCAGGAATTTAAGCTGGATTCAAAACAGGATGGAGTGGAATGAGGGCTATCATTACTGGCAGCAGATGGATCTTGACTGCAAGCAGAGAATTCCAGAACAATGTTTACTTGTGTTTCGTTGTATGAAGGCTGTGCAGATCTTAAACTATGGATGATATTCACAAGAATCGGAACTCCAGAGCTCTTACTTGTATTTATAGAGAATCTGTATCTAGACGAAGAGGCAGCTGTTGGAATAGAACAAGGGGACACTACATAGTTCACGAAAGGTGTGTGTGTGTGTGATAGTTAGTTTTACTGTACTGACTAGACCTCCATAGCTCCGTGTGAGTTGAGTTTAATTGGGTTATAGCTTGATTGGAGGGCAACCAGGATAAATACTTTCTGTAGCTGGTATCTCAGTATCTTGTCTTTCTTCATCCTTGGTGATTGGGCCCGTGTGCTCCTGCTTGACCTACTTCTTTGCCTCAACTGTGTGCTATACTACTATAGGTTGAGCCAACACACTAGAGTTTGAGGCTCTTTTGAAACCTGTTTCTCAGTACTCAGTATATGATATTATTATATGCAAATAATGTATTATTTCAGTTTGAGGTTGGAGGATGGTGTTGCCATACATGTGAACATCACTTAATTTCCAGATCCCATTTGGGCCTGCTTCACTAAGTTCCAGGCACTACTGACTGCTACTGCCCTATCCTGTTGTCTGCTTCCTTCTGGCTGATGCTGCCTGTCTTGCCTGAGGACAGACTCCAATTTCTGCTTCCTTGACCTTGGACGGGCAGCCCATGTGAGTTGAAGGACTTTCGGTATATCAACTCTTCCACCAAAGTGAGTGGGACCAAACCCTTTGTACACCTGTGTGAATTAAATAGCCATTATATCGTTGGTTTTGTTTCTTTGGAGAACCCTGCCTAACACAGAGTTCCATCTATTCACCGTGCTCATTCACTCTGTATGCAGAGAACATAATTGTGGAAGCCGGGTTCTGTGAAGAAGAAAGTGGCATCAAGATTGGAGCAGGGTTTATTAACGTCCTGCAACATGCGGACGACACAACTTTGCTCACTGAAAGTGAGGAGGACTGAAGTCACTCATCGATGAAGAGCAGAGTCTTTGAGAATGCAGCTGAATTTCAAGAAAACAGAAGTTCTCTCCATAGGACCGGTGTTTGTGTCCAGGCACCCAGGATCACTGTGAGTCAGAGCCGAGTCCCTGGCCCCCAACAACAGCAGCACTGAACCCAGTGTGAAGGTCTGTTGTACGCTTTCTAACCTCCTGAGCACCGAGCAGTGTTGGAGGGAGTTGCCTGCTCATGTGTCCCCTGGAAAGCGCAGTTCTGAGAGGATGTGCAACTACAGCATAGGAAGCATGGGGCACACTTTCCAACCATCATATGTATCCACACAGCACTTCCCCTCAGGAAGGAGCACCACAAGGAATGAAAGTTGCCCCTTAGGGCAGCAGCAGGGTTGCCTTTTCAGATCCATGGGCTGCCAGATGAGGGCGGAGCTACAGCCCTGACATCTATGGAGCAGCTGCTGAGTCTCCTGTAGGGCTCACAAATGCTACTGTCAATTACCGGTCTAAGCTGTTCTGGAAGCTGCAGACATACAATCTGGTTCTCCTGACACCCCCTACCCCCCGCAATCCTGCTGATCGCTCAGCCTTTTAATCAGCCTTACCCATTCCCTCACACACCTTTTGTTAATTAAGTAGCCAGATCTATTACTGCTGTTTATGGTAAATGACTTTAATATAGTTTCTAGTGATTATTTTATTTTGTTCCTGTGGCCAAAAATATACAGAGCCAAATCGACACCAATTCCACAATTCCTACAAGTGCAGTTCGGTGACATTGATCAGATTCTTCATGTGGTGACCCCATCCGAACCCTTCTTTTCTGAGTGCATTACCCTCACTAACATCAACTCACTGGTGCCTATTTTTTTGAGTTGCTTTTTCACTTGGAGCTCATATTCCAGATAGACACGATCTTAAAAGAGTCTAATGTTCAAGAGAGACCATTTGACTAGTTAAACTAAACTATATCGGTGATATAAAAAGCTAGAAGCGGACATTTTTTGTTTACTTTCTAAGATTATCTCTGGGCAGTAGTTTCAGAGCATATTCAGAAAGTTTGGAATTTAAAATTCAGTTCTGCATTTTTCTCCTTTTGATCAGGATTTTTTTAGGGTCTTTGATCAAAATGCCAGCCACCATCCAGGTCTTCTATGCTGGTCTCATGGCAAAGAAGCTAGCTGGTAACAAAAAAGTTACCTACATAGTCATCTCCTCCTCCAGTTCCTTATTCTCCTTCTTCCTCTCTTGTTTTTTTTTTTTTTTTTTTTTTTGTGGGCATCACTGCCTCTGGTGGTCGTGTCATAGGCGCTACCCAGCCGCCGCTGAAATTGAACTGCCAAGCCCACGGGCTGCAGTTCTGCACTCAACCATTTATGCCACAGGGGCTCAGCCCCCTCTCTTGTTTTTGTTTTTTTTTTTAAACACATGAAACCACCATTATCTGATTAATATCTTTTAAAATGTTTACATTTACTTCAGAGCCACGTGAATATACCAAAAGCACTTCAAATGTCTTAAGAGCTGCAAGCTGCCAACCCCTGCCCTAGGCAAATACAGCGAACCTTGAGAGTGCTGTCATTAGACCCTGACAGTGTTGGCAAGGTTTAAGGCACCAGGTGCTACACAAGGAATTAGGATGTGGAACAGAAGCAAGACATAGGTCAGGTAATTGAGAGGTTCCATGAAATCATGACCCTATACCTCCAAACCAAGGAACTTGATCGAAATATGGTAATTCTTTATTCAAAGATGTCAATATGCCCCACCCAAATACATGAATGTGGTGTGTCCTGTTCAACCTGGTATCGACTGGGGCCCTGTATGATAGTCTATCTCTCATGGGGAAACTGGCTAGCAAAGTGGTGCTAGTTATTGACCTAAACAAAGGTGGCTTCAAAATCAGTGTGTGTGTGTGTGTGTGTGTGTGTACTTGGCTTGCAGAACAGCATTTCAGATGATATTTGAAAAAGTCATTTCAAGACTATGTTAGAGCAAATTGTCAATAAAGAGCTAATTAATTGTTTACCAAACTTCAAATAGAATCCTATTAATCTTGCGGAAGAGTGAATATGGTTTCCCCTGGCTTAGCAGCTGTCAGATTATGTATACATGTAAACATTACTCATGCGATATCGCCATCATCCAGTCAGAGCTCCGTGGAAAACAAACAACCTTACAAGTGTCAAAAGTTGTTTCACAGCCTGCATCCATATTGGGGACAATTAAATGATTTTTATGAACACACTGTAAAGTTTTTCTCAGCCTAATATCTGGATATGAGTCACAGTATAAAGAAGCTATAGGATATGAGCTGGGAAAAAATGGGGCACTTTTTCCTTCTGTCCTTCTCATTGGAAAAAAGTTCGAATACACAGTTGTGTGGTTTGCAAACACAGATTGTAGAACGGTTGACATAGCTCAGAGAATATCCCTTCTATTTCCCTTCTTTGGCTTTTGGGTTATGCTGTAAAGGGATCTTCAGACAGAACAGCAAACAGAAGCACAACTAGGACATTCGTCTCAGAACATCTTGTACAACAGAGAAACACAGGAAAAGGGAACTGGTGTGATTACCCAGGTCTTCACCTTGCAGGGTGGGTTCCCAAGGAGAGAGAACCTGGCTGCACTTGCTCAGGTTAGGGAGGGGTGGCCTTGGTGCTATCATTTCCAGATTTGTTTCTTTGTTTATCCCCAGCCCAATAACAGACTAGCAATGGCAGCTGTAGCTCCGTTTACCTTTCCCACAGGCTTGGTGATTCCCAGAGTGGAGGTAGAGAGAAATATGAAAGCGGAAGCCAGGATCACATCTCAATATACTCTGTATTCTCTGTTACACCCTTGTTATACTTCTGGCCAGTTGACCTAGAAGCTGCGTGCAAGTGGAGCAGAGTTTTGTACTGCAAAGGGACAGAGGAACCCGGATCTTAGGACCATGCGTCCTTGTCCTCCCTTTCTTTTTTTTTGGGGGGGGGGCTTGAGGGGGGTAGGGCATCATTGCTCTCTGGTGGTGGGATTAGGAGGGCCAGCCCCACTGCTGGAATTGAACCTCCGTCCCAGTGGGCCGCAGTCCCACGCACAACCACTACGCCACTGGGATTCAACCCTGTCCTCCCTTTCACAAGGACAGTTTTGTCTGTCTTCATATGGGGAGTTGACTTATCATTAGGAAATAAGTCTTCCTGTGCTAAAATTGCAGGTTTGGGGGGGTGGAGTTCTCCTTCAGGGAATGGCATTTATTATGCTTAAGGTAGAGAGTAGGAGCCCTGGGTTGGGTAAACGGTTTGCACTGCTAACCTAAAGATTAGCTGGTGGTTGGAAGCCAGGCAATAGTGCCACCCAAGCTGCACGATGCTCAGAGCCAAAGAAACCCTATGGGACAGTTCTACTTTGTAATGCGTGGAGTCGCCATGAGTCCGAACAGGCTCATCAGCAGATAACAAGAACAGAGGCTAGCGCCTTCACTGTCACTCACAGATACATCACAGTTACCTGAGGCAGGTGATTTCCAATAATACTGAGAAGTCTAATGTATTCACACCATCGAGTGTTACGGCAATGGGAACAAACAACCAAACAACATAACTCAAGACTCACTAAAATGTGAAGTAAGAGAAGGATGACACAAGAAAGGATGCTGTCGGTTGTCATATATATAAGGCACAGACTTTTCTATGGTTTTAGAAGGTGGCATGGCGGTTGGGATGTCTTAATAGTCTCCTCTTTCCCCTGTGGAGATATGAATAATACATTCCCCCTTGGGTGGGTTAGTACCCCACTCCCCTTCTACACATCACCATCAATGCAGCGTGATGACATAGAGTGGGGAGTAGGTGGAGGGGTGTGAGGGCCCAACCCCAATCCCAAATACGTGCACAACCACTCTCCGACCAGGGGAGTTTGCTTTGGAGGACAGCACTGAAGCTGCAGCTCAGGGAGAAGAGCATGTCTGACCAGAGCACGTGAGAACAAATGAAGGGAGAGGAAGAGATAGTGGAGTGCATTCTGGGGGACTGAGCCTTGGGGACAATATTCCCACTCAAAATAGCCAATGCACAGAGAGGACCATATGGCTGGCCCCACTATGAAATAAAGTGCCCCATGCTGACCTAAGGCCCTACAGGAAAAGCAATGGAGAGGTGGGGTCGAGATTGTACCAGTTAGACGGATTGGAACCAGAAACATGAGGAATTCAGGACAGATGGTCCTTTCAGGACCAGTGGTAAGAGTGGTGATACCAGAAGGGTGGAGGGAAGGTGGGCTAGAAAGGGGGTAACCAATTTTAAGGATCTAGATATAACCTCCCCTCTGGGGTATGGACAACAGGGAATTGGGTAAAGGGAGATGTCGGACAGTGATAAAATGATAATTTATAAATTATTAAGGGTTCATGATGGAAGGGGAGCTGGGAGGGAGGGGAAATATGAGGAGTTAATACCAAGGGCTTAAGTAGAAAGAAAATGTTTTGAGAATGATAATGGCAACACATGTACAAATGTACTTTGCGTACAATAGATGTATGTATGGATTGTGATAAGAGTTGCATGAATCCCCAATAAAATGATTTTTAAAAATAGTCTCTTACCTTTCTAGTTTCTACCATTGCAATGTGTGCTCAGAACTCACAGACAAAATTCATGATGAAAGGGTTTATTAAGGAAATCGACAAGTTGTCATGCCACTGAGAAATGCTTAGAGTTGAGTTGTTTATCGGGACAGGTTCCAAAATTCTGTCAAGTTGGCTAATAAATGCTCAAAGGACATACCACTTTGTGGTAAACTTCAGGGCCAAAGCAGTCAGCACAAGCTTCAGAAGTCAGCAAACTCAGCTTTACGAATTAAGTGCCCAGAGGCACCCCACTCCAGTAAGCCTCTGCCTAAAAGCACTCAGGTCCATTTCCCTGAAATGAGGTCCAGCAAACCCAACTCCCTGATTGAATTCCCACAGGCACCCTATCCCAGTGTGCTTCAGCTCCACTTTCTTGGAGGAGCAAATTCAACTTCCACAATTGCCTAGAGGCAGCCTATTCCACAAGCCAGCCTTCTGCACAAAACGCCCATCGTTACCTGCTGTGTGGGTTGAGAAGTCCGAGCGTGCTCTGGCTCCTCATTCTGCAGCTACTAATTCTCTGATGTAGCTATCATCTGGATCCAGGACATTCACTGAGCGGGAACCTTGGGCCAGAGGGTCCGCTCCAATCCTGGCTTATGCTGGTAAGGAAAAACCTCTGCTTTTCTCAGGGTTCATTTTATACCCAGTAAAATGGCAGGTCGGGAATCACTCACAGGTGAATCCTATCAGGTAAATTACCACTCCCCCTCCTCCCCGAGTCTTCTTACCAGAACCATGCAGTGAGAGTTAGAACTATTTGGTGGGAGTTAGAGATTTGGGGTTAAAAGAACCACATTAAATAATTCATTGCCCCTCAGTGGTGACTATCAGGAAGTACTAACAAGAGTAGCGGTTCTCAACCTATGGGTCACGGCTCCTTTTGGGGTCAAATGACTCTTTCACAGGGTTCCCTGTTTCATAACAATAGCAAAATTACAGTTATGAAATAACAATGGAATTAATTTTATGTTGGGGAGGGGTCATCACAACATGATGAATTGTATTAAAGGGTTGCAGCATTAGGAAGGTTGAGAACCACGGAACTAGAGGTAGCCTTTGCGTTACAGGTCCTGCTTCCTATCTTGATCCGGGAGTTTATTATACAGGTGTAGTCAGTTAGTGGACCTTCGTTGGGTCTCAGCGTTAGGAGTGAGGCAATTTGCTCTGTGCACATTCTATGTCAATAACAGTTAAGAGGAGCAAGATAAATTATAAAATGTATTTCCTTCTTGTTTATGATACTCCATTTTAATGCATTGTAAAAGAAAACCATCTCTCATATCTAACCCAAAGGTAATTAGGAAAGTCTCATATGCTATTCAACAACAAACAAAACAAAACTCACTGCCATCAAGTCCACTCGACTTACAGTGACCCTCCAGGACAGAGCAGAACTGCCCCAGTGGATGTCCAATAGTGTAACTCTTACTGGAGCAGCAAGCCCCACTGTTCACCCGAGGAGCAGTTGGAGGTTTTACACTGTTGACCGTGCCCTTAGCAGCCCAACTTATAACCACAAGGTGCCTTTAATACATCAAAAAGCTTGAGGTATCAGAGTGTGTTGATTAAACAAGATTGTCAACTTGTTAGGGAATCTGGGTAAGTAAAGCAACCTTTCTGACGGGAAACAAAAAGTCCCTCTCTCTCGAGTTGGAGATAGCTTGCAACACAGCCTTGCTGACCTCTAAGACTAGGCTTTTCAACAGCTTGAGCTGCTAACCACAAAGTCATCTATCTGTCCAAACCGTCTCCCTTCTGGAGGGAGAAAGATGCGGCTATCTGCTCGCATAAAGTTGACAGCCTTGACACCCAAGAGGCCATTCTGTTCCATCCTCTGGGGTTGCCCTGAGTCAGAATGAACTCACTGCTTTGGTTCAAGTGAGACAGGGACAGTTAATGCCCTTCTCCAGCCTCTGGCCTCACTGGAGTGGGGGTCCCATGATGAAGTCTGACCAGTGGATTATCAGAGAAGATGGTGCCTATGCCACTTGGGGTCCAAGGCCAACAAGAGACAATCAGGTGGGATTTCCTGCTCTTTTCCTAAGATGTCTGAGGCAAGCAGGTTTACGCCACTGAAACCAAATGAGTGTTCTCTCGGGAGGGCTGTGGGGGAAATCACCACTTCTTGTTCACAGTAAACCAAAGAATCGCTGTTGCATCATCATATGGAATAAAACACTGTTTTCCAGTATCTTTGGTTGCTTGCTTTGATCCCTGTTCAAGTATTCCACAGCTTTGACCTTGCTAACGTCCCTTGAGCTTTTATTTGAAATACCTTCAAATAAAATAAGATTTGTTCGCAACCTTGCTTTCGCTCCTCCTCTCTCTCCTTTTTCTCTTGGAGTCTTTTCTTGGGTTTATGCTCAGTCTCATGGAAAACCTCAAGCACCAGGAGACGTTCATGTGAAAAATATTATTTGTTAAAACCAAGACCTAAAGGATGACCTGTGGATTGCCAACTAATAATAGCCCAGCATCAGTATGATTCAATACTAAAAATGAGCATTTTCATTGTACTGGCTACAGCGGAAACGTGTGAGCGAAAAGGGGAAAGCCAAAAGACACAAGGGAATGCTCTGTTTCCTGGGCATTAAAAATGGAAAAGTACAAAGGGGAAGGGGAGGAGGGGAAAGATGAGGGCCTAATACCAAGGGCTTAAGTAGGAAGAAAATGTTTAGAGAATGATGTTGGCCGCAAAGGTACAAATGTGCTTTCATACAATATATGTATGTATGGATTGTGATATGAGTTGTATGAGCTCCCAATGAAATGATTAAAAAAGAAATATTATGACAGAAGAGAGACATCGTTAAAGTGCTGGGTTTAGAATTTTAAAAGTATTGCTCAGTCCGTTTGATGGCTTATTTAATTTTGTAATTTTAATGTGCCCACTAGTTTGTTCACAAAACGGCAGCCTGTTTTCCTTAGGTATGTAGATACAGACAGAAAAATAACTGGGAAACAGATTTTAATATTGCTCATTTCAGCAGTGTCTCTTGTAACAAATACTTTTGTTTCTTATAATACAAGTATGTAGACCAGTGGTTTCTTCAGATGAAAGCAGTCTGCACATTCCAGAAACTCATGGCTGGTCATTGAAAAGAACAAGCAGAACACATAGAAACACTTTCAAGAAGAGTCAGTCCTCAGATCTGAAGCTATAGTTTTGTTTTGAAAAAAGTGATGATCGCCTTCCCGGAAAACAATGTGCATAAAGGTCAACAAGGAACTCTACTGATGCTTTGGTTAAATGATGGCTACTAACCAAAAAGATGGTGGGTCTAATCCACCCAGGGCCTCTGCCGGAGAGCACCTGGTGAAATGTTGCTGTAAAGATTTCCCAAAAATCCAATGGGACCATTCTACTCTATCCTTTTGGGTCACTGGGAATGAGAATCCATTCAACAACATGTAACAAAAGTTGACAGTCATTTACCTTGAGAGGTAGGAAAAGAAGGGATCTGGCCAATGGGTTTGTAGCCATGTTGTCTTCCAGTGTAGTTGACAATTCAGTGGAGGATATTTAGTATTCAACACCTGCAGGGGCAGTGAATTATTTAATGTGACTCTTCTTGCTAAAATTCTTTAAACTCCCACCAACTGATCTTTTCCCACCTGATTCTGGTAAGAAGATGGGGGAAGGCACTGATGGCATTCATTTGTGAGCCATTGTTAATAGTCTTCATTGGATTGCCATCATACTAGGTATAAAAGGAGTCCTTTGAGAGGCTGTCATTTCTGAATGTCCTTTGACTCCAAGGAGAGATCTCATTACCAGTAAAAATCAGGAGTGGAGCACTTTCTGGACCCTGAGCCATGAATCTCCATGATACAGAAGACAGCTGTGATATCAGAGGAGCAGCAGTGGAACCAGCCATCAGAACTTGAGAGTATGGTGAACTTCCCAATCCTCAGAGAAAGTAAAGCTAAGTGTTGTGAGCCAGAAAGTTGGCTTGTGGAGTAGGGTGTCTTCAGACACTTCACTGGGGGAGCTGGGCTCGCTGCCCAGTAAGGAGGAGTCAAGTGCCTTCAGATTGTGATTTACTGGAGTGAGGTGTCTCTGAGCACTTCATCTAGAGAGCTGGGTTTGCTGGCTCTCTGGGACTTGAGCTGAATGCCTTCTAGTTGAAGCTTACAGCATAGTCGTATGCTCTTGGGGCACATAGTAACCCCTCTGGAAGAGTTTTGTAACATACACTGACTGACCAACTGTATCCTGAGCATTTATCACCTGCATTGCAACCTAACTTCCATAATCAACTTTTTAATCATGAGAATTGTCTGTTAGTCTTTGTGGCTACTGCAGTTTATTATAGAATCTATATCAAACACTAGAGATTAATGTGTGCGAGAAAAACGAACAAATAAGGAATCAACAATTGGAGAAACCAATTTAAGAAGAAAAGCTGCTTGAAAACTCAAGGCCAATGGAAGACTGCGCTGTGTGCAAACAATGCAGGGATGGCATGAGGTGGTGACAAGTTAACCTATCTGCACCTAGTACAAATAACCTTTCACATGTGACCCTCTTTCTTCCTCCTCTGTAAATATGTAATACTTACATATTTGTAAACAATCCCTAAGGTTTCATCTGATGTAAGACTATCAAGATTCGATGAAGAGCTTTCCTGTTGGCTCAACAGACTGATTTAACGTGACTCAGTGTGATTTTGTCAGGAGCCCTGGTGGTGCCCTGGTAACGAATTGGGTCATTAATCACAAGGTCAGCATATTGAAACTATGAGCCACCTTGAGGGAGAAAGATAAGGTTTTCTACTCCCATAAAGGATAGTCTCAGAAACGCTTAGGGGCAGTTTTATCCTGTAGTTTAAGGTCTCACTCTGCGTGGGAATCTACTTGATGACATTGAGTTTGTTCTTTTGGTTTAGTGTGGTTTTGTTCTGGAACACCCAGGAATTCCTCAATGTCCTTTGACTGCTTTGTGCTTGTTGGACTCCCCATAACACAGGACCTGTGCCTGTAGCCCAAAATTACTGGCAGAGACTCATCACTCCCCCTGGCTAACACTCAGGCATGGCAGCACTTATAATGACTGCTAGAGACTAGTCTCACCCCTTGGCTAGCTCTTATGCCTGGCGTCACTCTGAAGACCTATGTTGTGTATTGTCCAGTCTATTCCTTCTCTAGGTGATGCTACAAGAGTAAAATTGCCCCATAGGGCTTTGAAAGCTATGATCTTTACTTCTATACTTGCTATGAAAAACACTGAACCCTGGGGTTGAATGGGATTTGGCTGTCACCTTGCCTTTTTCTGAGCACATTATTTCTGAATTAGATAGAATGATTAATATAATGTACTAATATTTGTTTCTGTAACATGATTCTAACAGTCGGTGAGTTGTGCAGAAGTTCCCAAATATCAGATCGGGAATGGATGGTAGCTAGGTAAGCTGTAAAAGAAATGTCAGAGATGAAACTAGTAGTAGCCTTTAGTCGATCACGATAGTCTTAGACACAAGTGTTTCTCACAGCAGTAAATTAATCACGGAGCCCCTCACATAACCAATTTTGAAAGGAGCTGAGCTTAGTAAGTATACAAACCAATAGATCGCCTGGGTACATATTTTCCTGAACAGTAGAGATTGTAAAAAAGGCCTGTGACTGTCCACTTCCTCCCTGCTCTCTATAGTGAGGCTGTGACATTGCTAGACGTAGTGCATTCTCTAGCTGACAAGGTTTTCTAAGTAGAGAAAGCTGAGAAACACCGCAACTGGCTGTTATTATCAAGATTTCAAAGGAAACTTTATCATATTCCTTAATAGTTGTATATTTCTTGGATTAGCATTTATACTTTGGGGAGACCTAGAAGAAGTACAGCCAGAATGCTCCTTAGAGGACTTCGTCTCGTGTATTTTGGACATGATGTTAGGAGAGACCAGTCCCTGGAGAAGGATATTTTACCCGGTTAAGTAGAGATGCAGGGAAATGAGGAAGACCTCCGACAAGACGGATTGGCACGGTGGCTTCATGGACAGGCTCAATCCTAAGAACGATCATGGGGGTGACACAGGATCAGGCAGTGTTTCCTCCTGTTGTACAGAGGGGTCCGTGTGAGTCCGAACTAACAGGAGGGAACTGAAATCAACAACAAAATCCCTACAGAAGCCACAGTGGCACAATGTTTAAGGAGCCGGCTGCTAACTGAGAGGTTGGGTGTTCAAACTTGCCAGCTGCTCAATGGAACAAAGATGTGGCAATCTATTTCCATCGAGAGTTGCTGCCCTGGCAACCCCATGAAGCGGTGCCACCCTCTCCTAGTGGCTCCTCGGGAGATGAGAGTCACCCTGCGGCAAAGCATTTTGCTCGGTTTAAGTTACTTTTGTTTGGTCAGAAAGGGCCTTTTGGATATGGGAATAGTTGACCTGAAAGAAATGTTGGAGGGAGCCCTGAAGATAGACGGCAGAACCTACTAGGCAAAGGGAATAATAATGCAAAAACCTCAGAAGGTGCATTTGGCATTTGTGAGGTCCAGACAGATTGTCAATGTGCCTGGCCAGAGAGAGGGAAGGAGAAGATGGTCGGTGACCAGAGGTTCTGCTTGGTGGTAGCACCAGGGAATAGGGGAGTCCTGGAAGCTCTTTCTAACTTGGGGTTTCACTCTGAGAACAATAGGAAGCCATTGTGTGTTTTGTACAGAAGAGTGACAAGGAATTTTAAAAAGAAACTTAACTTTCTTAGGTCACTACTTTTCAAATTGTACAAAAAAGACTTGTAGCCTTCATTAAGGTATTGGTGATGAACACATATATTTTTTAACGATGAAGTTAGGTATTGGGGAAAGGGGTTCTGAAATCACTTTGCTGTGATATCAAGACCAGATCCAAAGTGAGCTTTTTTCCCACTGGGCTCAGACTTTGGTCACGTGCAGAAAATGCTCACCTCACACACTCGCAACCTGAGGCTTATGGCACAATGTACTGGAACCACAGGAACTCAACCAGCCCTCGAGTTCTCGCTCCCTCCCTGAGGGAGGTCTGTGCACCCTAGTGCTGTAGGCTTTCTGTTTCCGAGTTCAGAAATCTATGACTCATGGCAGCATTGTTCTTGGCTTCGCTTTCATCTTTCTCAGTTTGAAGTGTTTGTGAGAACTAGTTTTAAATTTTACTTGAAAAACCTTCCTGAAGTAAAATTTCTTGAAAAAAAAAGCACACAAAACAATGCCCCAAATTTCTTTTCCATCCCCCATGAAAAAATATATAGAGATAGGCAAAATTTAGAGAAACTGTTATATTTGCATTAAGGAAGGACTACATCAATATAACAAAGTATCTCTGATACCAAATTTGCATACACAATTTCTTGAGTATCTCAAAGGGAGGATTTCTTATTTTGAAAAAAAATCCAGAGAATCCAATTTATTTATTTATTTATTTACTATAGTTCCTCCAATTTAGTTGTGTTAAAAGGAACTCCAAATTCTCTTCATGGGAAGGAAACATTCAGATCATGAGCCTGATGTTTATTGACTTTGAAATAAGTGGAAAAATACCATGTGAGCATAGTTAGAAACAAATATTTGAAGTTCATTAAGATCTAGTGCAATATTGTTTTAATTTCTAGGTAAACTTTTTATTTTATTTATGTATTATTATTGTTATTTTGTGTCTTTTAAAAATCATTTTATTGGGGGCTCATACATCTCTCATCACAATCCATCCATCCATCCATTGTCTCAAGCACATTTGTACATTTGTTGCCATCATCATTTTCAAAACATTTTCTTTCTACTTGAGTCCTTGGTATCAGTCTCTCATTTTTTTCCCTCCCTCCCCACATTCTCTCCCTCATGAACCTTTAATAATTTATAAATTATTATTATTTCATGTCTTTTATGTAAGCTTTTCAAAGGCTATGTGATTTCATGGACTTTTAAACAAAACCCAGTAAGAATTAAGTAAATTTAAGAAATGAACTTTGAGCTTATACATATTCTTAGTAGGACTTTTGGTTTTTGTAAAGCCAATCTAAATTTTGAAGAATAAACTTTGGAAAAAATCTTATGGTTTTTGCAATTAACACGTGTATCACGTCAATAAACTCATACATTATGTGATTATTATACTTATTTTTTTGAATTGTGCTTATTTTAGCCAACTGATTTTTATCAAATACATTCTATATTTTGATAGAGACCCTCTAAATAGTACAAAGATTGTACCAACTTACATTTCTACAAACTAAATATGAAAACTCTTTCAAATCTCAAAAATCTCTATTTTTTTATTTGGCTGAAGTTAGGGGAACATTTTCAGATAATCTAATAATTATATGGTAGAAGAAGGCAGAATCATGTTGAAATTTCACCTATTATTCCCTTTCATATGAGCTAATACAGCTTGTTTGCTTTTCTTGTCTTATTGCCTTGACTATAATTTTTCAGACTAAAAAAATTTTTCAAACTACAATTAAATAAAAGTGAGAATTGTTTCTGATTTTCATTCTTATTTAAAGAATTATCATGAGCTGATGAAAATTCTATGTATCACAAGAGGCTATTGATGAGCCTCCTAGGCTGAAAAGCATTTAAAATACAGAGTGAGTGCAGTCATGGGCACAGCACATCACTGATGAGCACAGCACATCACTGATGATCAAGCTGGTGCATGAGTGGGCAGTGTTTTGTTCGATTGTACATAGGTCAAGACCAACCAATGGCAACCAGCAGTAACAGATACAAAGTGAAGGAAAAGTGATAATGGGGTGAGAAAAAGAATTATAAGAATGAAACACTTAGAGAGTGGAGACGTGACTTTCAATGCATGCAGGGTCACTGCAGTGCCATGAGTTACTTAATATGACTTCTCTAGCCATAGTCTGCTTAACTTCCACCAAATGACTACAGACATGTGAAGACTATAGAAAGGTGAGGTGCTTGTGACCCTTCAAGGGAATTGCATATTTTGCTGATAATGTCCACAAGAAACATGGCACCTTTATGGAGATGAGACCATGTAAATAAGACATACAGAACTCAAACAAAGGGGAGTCCTACTGGGTTTAAAATGAACAATCACAGAAGTGGCATGAGCACTTTGTTTCCCACCAGAAAAAGAAGAGGAAGAAGAAGAAAAAGAACCAGAAGGAGAGCACTTGCTTTTGACCTGAGATACCTGTACGTAAGTAACCTCTTCCATCCAGGAGACAGAGAGCTGTGGCATAAGGCACAATGAGAGATGCGGAAAAGTGACAGAACTGAGAGCAGAATGGATGTGAGACATAGTGGAGGGGAGGTGGGGAGCGGAGACTTCCTGGACCCACAGAGATCAAAGCTAAGTGCCTTTGAGAAGTGAGATGCCTATCAAGATTTATCAGCAGAGTTAAATGAACTTCCTCAATATTTCCCAAGCACTGTAGGGTTTGGGCATGCCTTTGGGCCCAGTTGAGAAGAGGCTGTCCTGATTGAAGAATTAATTGTAAGCAGAGTAATTTCTGATACTGAATGATAAGCAGTTACATTCCTAATAATCCTCTAACTGTGAGTCTGGCGTGTGAGCTCTCCGGGACTAGCATAATGAATTAGCAAACCCAGCAGAGAAATTGAGCGTGCTGTCAAGGAGGGACAGTTGGCCTCAGAATTGGTTTTAAAAAAATACATGGGAGGATGGAGGCATGCATGATCTCATTGGACTAACCTTGGGTGGCTGCAGCTGCTGAAAGTAATTCTCTCACCCTTGTGAATATAGAGGAAGCCAGCTTGTCCTGCCAGCTACTTTTGCAAGCATATGGTTAGAGTGGTCACTGGAAAGGTAGAGACGTGTTTGGATATAGGTGGGATGTGCAAGTACAGGTGAAAGGATGGGTGTTCCTTTGGTCAGATTACATTGTTTTAAGGGAAGTCACCGTTTCAAATTATAGAGAGAAGTAATACTAAGTCAGTTTTAGATTTGTGACAGATAAAGCATGTATCACCAGCCAAAATCCAAACCACTGCCATCGAGTCAATTCTGACTCACAGGATCTCTGATGGTGTAGTGGGTTATGCTTTTAGCTCTGTGGAGGAGAGAATTTTCGTGCCTGTAAGATTTACAATCTCTGAAGCCCACAGGGGCATTTCTACTCTGTCCTGTAGGGACACTCTGAGTTGCACTTGTCCTATGTACACTCAATTTTTCTTTTTTCCCAACTTATACTGGCTGGTAATTTAACTATTTTATTTTTTCTTGTACTTATTCATCACAGCTACTTTTATCTGCTTTTATGAATAAAGTTTAACTCTCATATACATTCATTTTAAATGTATGTATTCCTTATATATGCTCATATGCTTTTGATCCTCATATTTTAGAATTTGTATTTAAATTTTTATTACTTCTGTTTATTAATAAAGCTACTTAATGTTTTCAACTGACCTCTAATTAAAATTTTAACATCACCCCACAGATCTCTATTTGCATGTAATCATTTCTTCAATATCATTTTCTAAGTAGTTTCCCCCACATGCCTACAGCTATTGAGAAAAATAGTTCATGAGTGGCAGGGTTTTTTCCGTCTTACTCTATTCCCTTATTATTTGTTTCTAGGGTAATTACATCTTTGGCAGAGATTGTGACTTCTACAATGTTTTATAAGTTGCACAAATTTTTAAAGCTAGGCTATTCATTCTCTGCCAGTAGGCTACCGAATCTGATTCCTCATTCAGATCCCACATGTTATTATGCAATGCCACAAAAAGTCTCTGCGTCAATGGAGCTCTTAACCCCTAAGAACAATAGATTAGATGGAAAGTGTACCTACATTCTGAGTTGAGAGACTGAATGACTAAGAAATACCAAAAGAATAAAAAAAAATAGTTCTTCAAGTATTAGCAGGTCACTGTGACATTATTGCAAATTAATGAAAATTAGGAATCAAGGGTCTTCCTTTCCACAAGTCCCTCCCAAGGTCCCCAACAATAAAATTTATTATTAATCACTCCACTAGAAACCTTGAAACTTCCTGAAATATTATAGCTCTTTGAAATATTTAGTTCACATATGAAAGGAAATTGATGATATTGGTATCCTAAAATTTGATATGAATACTAAAAATGTATAAGCAGCATTACTGAGAAAGTATAACAGTAAAAAGAAATAGAAAAAACTATCAATAATGAAAACCATTTTGAATCTCCATGAAAGCAAAAATAGAAGTACCTTTAATTCTATCTACCTATCTATCTGTCTATCTATCTATTTATCAAAATGTATCATCAAAAATGGCATTTCTAAGTCAGTGGCATATGAAAAAGAGGTCAGCATGTTCAGCCAAACATCACAAGTAAAAAAGCATTTTAGAGGTATGTTAAGGTGTTAATAAAATGCTATTTTAATGTATAGTTAATTTAGAGATAGAAATTAGATTGTGAGAGCTATAATTTAAATGTTATTAACTTTTTAAAGGCTAACAGTGCTCCTATAAAAGTTTTCAGTCTCAAAAACCGATCAGGGCAGTTCTACTCTATCTTATAAGGACCCTATGGGTGAGAATCCACATGATGACAATGAATTTGAGTTTATTTTTCTATGGTTCTTGTGAACCATAGAGTTCATAATTCACTTTAACATCTTTCCACCTACCTCAGTTCGCATTTGTGACTCTGCCTTCCTTTTCTTAACAAAGTTAGTTTGTTAAAACATGGACGGTCCCCAGGTGGTCTTCGACCTTTGGTGGATACAGAAAGCAATGTTCAGACTTTAGCAGAAGAGCCATTTGTATCCCTAGCATGAAGTCAAAAACCCAAATGTGTATAAAGAGGCTGGAGAGCTTGTTGAATCCCCTCTTGTCTCACCCCTACCCCCACCCCCATTCCCTGTCATGCAAAGATGCTCTCCTTCCACCGCAGTCTGAAGGGGAGTTTGAGAGAATCACTGCCAGATCTTCCCTTGTGTCCTGTTCCCCTGCAGGAGATGGTATCTAATGGTGCCTAAAGAGCTTATAAGTAGAAGTATTTATGGTTCTCCAATAAATAGAAACAGGAGAACTGGACTCAGCTACACACTCCTCGGAGTGGGGTAAGAGTTTCTTACAACTGGCCTGGCATGGCGCTGTTCTACATGCACTTTGCTCAAGTCGAAACCCTGGACATAACCTAACAAGAAAATCCGTCTCTTTTCCTTGAGAATTTCTTTACTATTTTTAAGAAAACACTTTTCAAAAAATGTATTTCAAGACTGCTATATAGCCCCTGAAAGTTTTCTACCTTTTAACTTTAACAAAGATGTCACGAGAGTGTCCACTGCTTTCCTTCTTTAAAAGCATTTATCTAATTAAACTTAGCCTTGAGGGAAGAAAATATAGATCATGCAAATTTTACCTTTTGTAATTCAGCTTTTCTCTTCCACCTTAAAAATGACTGCCAGCATTTAAATATATATTCCATGGTATTTGAAAGGTATCTATGTTCTCTTGACTCAAGGAGGCAGGTTTTTCTATATGTAATATTGTCCCACAAAGGGTCCTGTGTTGTAATCTTTATGGGAGCAAATTGCCACATCTTTCTCACACAAACTACCTGGTGAGCTCCAGCTACATGTCTATCAGGATCACCCGTTGGGATCCTAAAAGCAGTGGTCGTAATCTTCTGAGCTGATCTCTCTGCCTTGAAATTAACTGGGACTGCTAGATTTCCTTGGAAGCGCCTCTTGACCAAGTCTTTTCTTTCTCTTTTGTTAAGGGCAGCCTAAGACATTGTGCCTGCATGTATTACTGAGGGAACATTTTTCCCGCTAGTCACAGAGGGCAGAGACGTGTCTTAGCACATTTTGTTTGGATCAACACATGCGTGTGTGAACTGGAACTCTAGCAGCTTTACTTTGGGGCTTGTCCATCCCCACCTTCGCATTCCTCCATCACTACCCCCAAAAGACTGGCATACGCCCCCTGCAGTGCTTGCCTTATTTCATTGTGCTCTGACACAACATCTTTGTACCGTCAGCCTCACACCTGGGAAGTTCTCCTGGCTGCATCTAATATTAAAAAACTCTACTCCATAGTCCATGAAACTCAGTGATCTTTTTGGAACTAAGAAGAATGACACTTGAATGACACTAAGAAGAATCCTACACTTGATTGGTTAGACTTGGCTGAGTAATCATTAAACACTCAGACTTAGAGGAGATCCCTTTAATCCTGACTTAGCTTTGTTTGTGGATGGTTCCAATGTGAAACCACATGCTGGTTGTTCTCACTATGAAGCTTGACATGCTCGATACTGGCAGACCCACCACAATTCAACTAAGCTGAGAAAGTCAAGCATTCCCTGAAGTCACTTCAGCCAACAAGTCAAATTATTTACCCTCACTAGACGTTGTGTAGTTGTTTCAAGAAAACCTGCTCATGTTTTTACAAATAGTACAAATACATACCATGGAAACAACATGGGGTTTTAATCTCTTTGGAAATTTTTAAAAGGAGTTTTTGTAGCAAACATATTACTGTTGAAAGCCCTAACCTTCATGAATTAACTCTAGAATAACTTCTAAAACAGCAATGGTTAGCTCAAACCCACAGAATTAAGACATGGAGAAAGAAAGACTGTTACTGAGATCCTGCCACTGAATTCTGTACTTGCACATTTTTTTAAAAAGAGAAAGAATGTTTATCCCAATTCCTTGGATGTTCTTGTATTTATGACATGAGTGAAGGTTCCCATATAAGACTAGATAACATGACCGACACTTTAAGAAAAAGAGAGAGAGAGAAATTCTTGAAACTGTATCTATCTAGTTACAATCTCAGAAAATGTCCTCTATTTCTACAGAGACAGTGCCTTTTATCTTTCAAGCTTGTATTTGAAAGGCAGCTATATTTTATTCAGTATCCACCTTCATATGGTAATAAATATGCATTAGTAATGCTCTGTAGATTTTTACATTGGGTCAAAGTGGTCCACTATCACCCTTCTGCAGCCGTTGCAGCAAATAAACTTCTTCTTTTTCTTTTTTGTATATAAACTCCTCGATATCATCATACTCACCAAACAAACAAACAAATAAACAAATGCTGCCATTGAGTTGATTCCAGCCCCTGCATTGCTCTATAGGGTTCTGGAGGCTACAAATCTTTGATTACAGACTTCCACATCTATCTCCTTCAGAGCATCTGATGTTTGCAAACTGCTCACCTTGTTGCTCACAAGCCAATGCTTTCCCAGCAGCACCACTACGGAAGAACCCAAAACAGTAAAACCGCGCAGCCATCCAGTCAATGCTGCCTCAGAGTCACCCCCTGGGTTTTCTGAGAAGATGCTGTTTATGTGAGCAGAAAGTCCATCATTTTCCTGAGGAGCTGCTGCTGGTTTCAAATGGCCACGCAGATTGTAGGTCAGTGCGTCCCCACGACTCCACCAGCACTCCAAACATACCCACTCTAGGAACCCCGAAAATTCTCTATAACGACCAGGGATTCCTTTCACTCGCCAAGCTAGCCAAGAACCCTGTGGTGCTTTCTCCATTTTTCCTAAGACTATGGACGTTGTCCCTATCACCTGCAGTCTTCTGGTGTAGTAAAGAGGACTGGAGTAAATCACCATCCCAATAGCAAAATGCTATGATAGTCCTTAATGAAGTTCCTCTTGTAAGTTATGTTAAGTCTGTGCTTCACATTTATAACTTCCCATAAAATAATTGCTGGAAGACTCAATCTTTCCTTTTGTGGCCTCAACTGACACTAACATCGCTCAACTTGAGTCACTTTGGCAGTTATGTACTCTTGTGTCAATTTCAGGATTGGGAGTGTAGGGGTGGAGTCTAGCCTGCCAATCTGGAGACAGCCAATGAGACCTCTGTGTGGGCATAGGTTTCTCCTGAGAATTCTGGGAAATCCTGTGGTATTTCCTCTTAGAGGTGAGAGACTTAACAACTCAGTCCTTGGGAGACATTGTAGTTGACAAGACAACATGGCAGCATGCTGATAGACCCCGAGTCCTGGAAACCGGAGGAGCCAGAGGAGAAGCCACATGGGCTTACCCTGAGAGAACCAGACCTCTGAAACCGGAAAACCACAGAGACACTCCTGCCAGCACTGAGATGCTTCTACCGCCATTGATACACAAGAGTCTGCACCCAGTGGCCGGTAATTATCCTGGCATCATTGCATGAACCTCATGAATCTGAAGAAGACTTTACAGACAGGTATCAGACATATGGGCTAATATTAGACTGTGGGCTTGGATTGGATAGGGTTGGAATACTTTATCAATGTACCATTCCTCTTGTTTATAAATCTCTCCCTTATATACATGTACATATGTTTATGAATTTGTTTCTCTAGTACACCTGGACTAACACAGTCACTCTGTATTGATAATCCCATAGTCTACAGAAATATCTTCTGTATATTAGAGAAGTCTCGGATGAGTGAAAATGAGACTATCAAAATTGCTGCAGAAGGGTGTGTGTATGGAAGAGAAACCAAAAGAGTTTTGTTGCAAGGGGCCATATTCAATCCTCATCAATCAATGTGTAGATAAAATAAAGCTTTAGAACATTGTCTTTGGGGCTAGATGGACCAGGATGCTTCAAGGAGACAATGCACAGGGAGGGCCAGAAAGCTGGTTCCACCACAAAACACAGGATCTAGCAACGAACTATGATGCTGCAGGGGACAGCTCTGGAGACACACTGCTGGAATAGTGCACGGTCTGTCCCCAGGGCAATGGGGTGAGGCACTGAAGGCAAGCGGTAGAGCAGCAGGAGGGACGAACTGATGAAATCCCCCAGGGAATACCAAAAACAGACTTGGGAGACACAGTATAGCACCCCATCAGACTTGACTGAAAAACACCTGTAAAGGCCAAAACACAGACCTTGAACTACTTATAGGCTTTACCATTCTTGTCAGTGGTTTTCTTTTTATGTTTAGTGGCTTTATTATTATTTATATGTCTGTTTTTTTTGCTGCTGTTATTGTTTTTTTGGTTTTGACTTCATTTGTTGTTTTATTTGGCTTTGTCTGACTTTTGCACTTATTACTGTATCTGAATGTCTATCTAGATAAAATAAGTGGGATAAATAATTTGAAAATTAAAAGAACTGAACCAAGGCTTCCAGGGGGAGGAGTGTACAGAAGAAAGGGAGGGGGGACCAACCCAGGGACAAGAGAAAAAGTGGATTAGCATCAATGGAAGGAAGGTCATAGGATGCCTAGTGCAGTTTAATCAAGGGTAATATAGCAGCGAGGAATTACTAAACCCGTAAGAAGGCCAAACATGATGGAGACAAGAGAGAAGTAAAAAGGAAACAGGGCTGAGCCCCAGTGGTATAGTGGTTGTGCGCGGGACTGCGGCCCACTGGGATGGAGGTTCGATTCCAGCTCCACGGAGCAAAGGCTGGGCCTCCTACACACACCACCTGAGGGCAGTGATACCCCCACCCCCAAAAAAAGGAAATAGAGGAAAGTACCAGGAGGCAAGAACATTTCTAGAGGTCTAAATACAGGCATGTACATATGTAAATATATGTGTATTATATATAGAGAGAGAGGAAATAGAACTATGTACTCATATCTATATGTTAAGAATTAAGGTTGCAGATGGACCTTGGGCCTTGACTGAAGTACTCCCTTAACATAAGAACACTGGTTTATAAATCCGGCATTCTGTGATGTTCACCTTCTCAACATGATGGTTAAAGGCAAAATAAACAGACATGGTGAAGAAAATTGATAGTGCCTGACTATCAAAAGATATAGCATCCAGGCTTGAAGATAAACAAGTAGCTATCTAGCTGAGAAGCAACAAAGCCCACATAGAAGAAGCATACTGGCCTGTGTGATCATGAGATATCAATGGGATCAAGTCTCCAGCATCTAAGACCCAGAATAAACCCATACCCAAGGTGAATGGAGTGGGGCATGGAGTAAAGACCCAATGCCCATCTGTAGATAATTGGACATCCCTTCACTGAGGATTCACAGGAAGAGATGAGCCAGTCAGTGTGCAGTAATGCCCTGATGAAGCACACCACTTTCCAATAGTTCTTTGGTGCTTCCTTCACCTCACTACCATAACCTCAATTCTACTTTACAAATTGGATTAGACCAGAGAGCATGCACTGCTACATGTAAGAGCCCATAACACAGGGAATCCAGGATAGATAAACCTCTCAGGACCAACAAGGAGAGTAGAGATACAAGGAGGATTAGGGGAGATGGGGGGGATAAAAGGGGAATCAATCACAAGGATTAATATGTAACCCCCTCCCAGGGGAAAGAATAAGAGAAAGTGGGTGAGGGACATTGGAAGGCAATGTAAGATAAGGAAAAAATAAATCTACAATTTATTAAGGGTTCATGAAGGAGGGTGGGCAGGTGAAAGAGAGGCAAGAAATAGGGAGTGGATATCAGGGGTTCAAGTGGGAAGAAAATGCCTTGAAAATGATGACAGCGGCATATGAGTAAATGTGCTTGACACACTGGCAGAATGTATGGATTGTGATAAGAGATGTAAGAGCGCCCAATAAAATATTAAAAACAAAGCTTTAGATAAATATGTGCAAAGCTTTAGCTAAATATGTCCCGGTTAAAAGGGGCTCAGACTCCTTTTACATCTAGTCCACTTATTGGCCAATGGAAGGTTATACTTAAACACACCTTTAGAAGAAGGAAACCTAGTGACTCAAAGGTTAAGAACTCAGCTACTAACCACACCCTAATCAGCCACTCAAAAGCAAAAGGATATTGAATGAAGTTTTGGTCCATAATGGTTACAGACTTGGAAATTTACATGATATTTCTACTATATTGTACAGGGCCATTTTAACAGAGTTAAAATCTAGAGCAATGGATTTGGATTCATTTTAGGGTGGCCAAAAGAAGACAACTTCGGAGACAGGTGACTAATTTACATGTACTTTAAAATGTACCTCTTTATCTTTCTGTGGCTGCTATTTTTGTTGTTGCTGTACCTCTACACCTATTTTCCTATATTAGTCGGATTCTTTCACTCTCCATTCAACTATTGAATATCTTCTATCTTCCACTCAAGTTCAACCTTCCCTGCAGGATCTCTTCACTATAGGCATATGATTGAATTTTTCCTGATGTATGGATACAAGAAAAAATGGAGAAATAATTTATTACTAAAGGAAATCACTATTATTAGATTTTTCCATTAATAAATGACCCTCTCAAGGGAAATCTAAATAAAATTCAGGGCATAATTTGACCTTTAATCTTGACACAATCCCTACTCTACTAAAAAAACCAACCTAGAAGAACTAGTTAAAGAATGCTCCAAACCACCAAACCCTACTCTTTGTGTTGTAGATCCATAACAACAATTGTGAGATGGATTCATCTGGTTAACTCTGCAGATAGGAAGGCAAAGGCAGATTGACACCCCCACCAATTCCCACTGAATATCATCTAAACCTTAGATTTTATGGATAATCCATATGGATAATCCATCTCTATGGATAATCCAGCCATCAGTGGAATATGGATTGACTGGAAGGTCTGAATGCACATCAGGTATAATATTACAAGTTATTGATGGGTTCACTACCAACTGCCTATGACACTCAGCTATCAAGCAGCTAATCTCTAATAGTACCCCTTAGCTCTACAGAACCAATATTTGGTCCTAGGTCTCCCCAGGCAGTAATGCAAGATTACTATAGATGTGATCTGGACTCAAGGACAGAGTTTAAATGGAATTTCCTTTTTGAATACACCCATATCAAGAGCTTGATGGTCTTAAGTAGTGTTTCACTGGCTTGGTCATTAAATGGAAGTATTCACACTTCAGATAGGACATGAAGAAGTTACACATATGTAGACATATTAGCCAAATGTATACAAACTGTCCTAAATGACAGTGCTCCTGTGCTGCAAGAGATTGATGGTAATGATAAGAAAAGCAGTGCTCTCAAATAGAATAATCCTTCACATTCTTACTGCAGCCCCAAAAGATGCATGTGCCGTAAAGCACTACAATTCCTGTGCCTGTATTTCAGATAAGATTGCCAACATCCTGCTCTAGGATAATCATATGCAATGTGTACTATTTTGCCTTAATGATCAATCTTGGTCTTTCTTTAATTGGAATTATAAGTGATTAGGCTTTCCTGTTGAGTTATATGGTGAAGCTTTTTTCTACTTCATTTTAAAATCATTATATTTCTTATCATTTTTATTGTTGTAATTTTTAAAATGTCTTTTTTTAGTCTATGGGATACTTAAAAACTGTACTTAAAATTATTAGACCTTGAACATCAAATCATGATGGTTTCACAGTCTTTATCCAAAGATCATGTTAGTTAATCACCTTCTTAATGTCTCATGTTGGATATGGTGGTATAGTTTTTATGCTTTTATCAGAGAACCCAAAGGTTGACAGTTCAAAACCACCAGCTGCTTTGCAGGAGAATGATGGGGATTTATACTCCCATAAAGAGTTACAGTATCAGAAACCCATAAGGGGTTCATGATGAGTCAATGGCTGGCAGTTTGGTTTGGTATTGTCTCCTTGAGTAAGTTTCATTATTACATCTATCATGCTGCCCAGTCGAGACATTTCCTCAAATGTGGCCTGGTCCATTAAGATGTTTCCCGTAGATCCTACTCATCCTAAAGATGAGGGATATTAGCTCAACAACTTAAAGAAAATTTTAGCACCCAAAGATCTCCAAAGAAGTAAAGTCCTTGCAGAAGAAAAGTTGCTTCCTTGTGGATGATCTCCTTATATTAGATCAGCATTGTAAACTGAGTAAGGAATGGTATCCCACCCAATAAACTAATAAAAGGCCAATGACATCAGATCACATCATAAGAATGATTTCACCATTGCACAAATGCTCAATTATATCATTATGTAACTCGGTCATTAAGTGGCATTATGTAATGGCCAAACCACTGAAAATAATTCCCAACCAAGTGGACACATATTTTGGAAGATACAATTCAGTTCATGGAAGATACTTTAAGTGACTTGGTGAAGGCCACATAGCAAATATCTGGATTTAGATTTGATTCTGGGTTCAATCTACTTTATCAAATACCTCCTCCCAGGCTTTTATAAAAATTTGATAAAATACTCACTTAATTTTTTTTAGCTATTGAGTTGAAATAGTAGATTTAAGGAAATGTTAAATGTATTTGGTTCAGAACATTACATTCCTCAAAGATGTTACAAATCTAGCATTACTATAAAAATTCAGCTACCTTTATGACTATGTACAGATTCAGTCTTGTCTGGTATTTTTCTGTCTCTTTAAAATCTCCCCCAAATATTCCCACCTTTCTTGGCATTTTCTGAAGGTCTTTCAGTTTAAGACTTATTTAACAAATATTTTCTAAAGACTAGAGATAAGTTATTCTAGCTTTAATGCAAGTTATTTGAATTATATTGCTGTCTTTCTAAGCTCTCACTGTGGTCTCAAAAAATAGCATATTAAGTGGGATATACAGACTGAACAAATGAATGACATCATGACTGAAAAGTAGACTGGACTTGTTAAGGATTTCATTTTGCTGAGATCAACAATCAACACCCATTGAAGCAACAGTCAAGAAATTAAACAACACACCACATTAGGCAAGTTGCTACAAAAGGATTCTTTTTTTTAGGGGGGGGGCATCACTGCCCTCAGGTGGTGGGAGTAGGAGGCCCAGCCTTTGCTCCATGGAGCTGGAATTGAACCTCCATCCCAGTGGGCCGTAGTCCTGCGCACAACCACTACGCCACCGGGGCTCAGCCCCCAAAAGCTTCTTTAAAGAGGTAAAAATGATGTGTCATGTTGAGGACTAAGGTACACTTCATTCAATTCTCCTACCTATGTGAGAACTGAACAATGAGTAAGTAAGACTAAAAAAAGTTTTGATGCTTTTCAATTATGGTGTTGGTGAAGAATACTGAAGAAAACAGAACACTCACATCTTTTTTGGAAAAAATACAATCAGAATATTCCTTAAAGCAAGGATTGACAGACAGACTTCATCTCAGATACATTAGACATGCTCTTAGGTTAAGTAAAGGGTCAGTGAAAAAGAGAAAGACTCTCAAGATATGATTGGCTTCACAATGGGTTCACACTGAGCATGATTTGAAGTAGGGTGCAGGATGGGTAGTGTGTGGTTTAGAGTCACTATGAGTTCAACTGACTTGATGGCACCCAACAACAAAACAGGTTTGGTGGGTATAAGATGAGATCAGATAAAATGATGCAAAAGAGGTAATTTTGGAGTGTGAGGATTATGGAAGCAAGTGACCCAATTATCTGTCATCAGTTATAGTTGATTGAAAGGTAGTTGAAAGAAGGATGTGTAAAGAATCGGGAAAAGTGTAAAGAAATGGTAATGGAAATGGAAGTGCTTATAAACATGATGCTATTGATCAGTCTACTATCAATAATTACTAGTATATTTTGGCAGATACTGGGCACTGAAATACTCTTTACATATGAGGGTGTGCCACCCAAATAACAGGAAAAATCTCAGCTGGGAAGAGCTTGCATAGTTTGCATTTTTTCCACTAGGCAAGCATCAAGCAACTTGTTCTGAATTAGTGCACCCAGTGGCGTCACCTGGAAAGATTCTCTCTGGTCACAGTGAATTTTTTTCATAAAAGAAGTTTTGTTCAGACCTCGTTTTTTGTGGTGACTGATTGAAGAGAACACTGTGAAGCTATGGAATTTTGTTTCCTGCTGAGAAAAAATGCCACAGAAACTGTTACGATATTGAACACATTTACAAGGACAATGCTATGGGAAAAACTCAAGTGTACAAGTGGTTTTCTTGTTTCAAAAAGGTTGAATGTTGATGACAAATCTCATTGAGGTACATCAACTTCTTGAATGGACACAAATGTTTACTCAGTGCATGTGAGTTCATTCTACCAGGTCAGACTGTTAATCAAACTTTCTATCTAAATATTTTGAAAAGACAGTCTAACAATGTGTGACCAAAAAAATGCCTGATTTGTGTCAGACAGTGGACTGTTTTTACCACCACGACAATGCACCTGCTGTTGTAGCCATCTCAGTGTACCAGTTTTTGGCAAAAAAACAGGATGTCCCTCTTGACCCACATGTCTGACTCAGCTGATCTCATTCCATATGACTTCTTTTTGTTTCTGCAAATACAGAAGGGCATGAAAGGGCAGCAATTTGACATCATAAAAGAGGTGAAGATAAAAACAGAGGGAATTAGTCAGCCATCCAAACATATGAGTTTGAAAAATGCTTCTAAAGGCCAATCACAGTGATCTACATATAAATCCCTCCCAGGGGGATAGACAATAAAAAAGTGGGTGAAAGGAGATACCAATCAGTGTATGACATGAAAAATAATAATAATGTATAAATTACCAAGGGTTCATGAAGGAGGGAGAGTGGGAGGGGGTGCGAAAAAATGAGGAGCCCATACCAAGGGCTCAAATAGAAGGAAAATATTTTGAAAATGAAGATGGCAACAAATGCAAAAGATGTGCTTGACACAATGGATGAATGTATGAATTGTGATACAAAATAAAATGACTAAAAAAGAAGAAAGAAAAATGTTTTCAAGAATGGAATCACTGATGTGACAAATGCATTGAGTGTAATAGAGAGTAATGTAATAAGGTTGTTTAATTAATTAAATAAATATATATAAATAGATTTGGGGTGTTTCTTTTTTGGAGGCAGGGGAGGTAACCCTACATATATCTCATTTACTTAAAGGAATTTTGATGGCATAGTTTATTAAAACCCTCCCACAGGCATCTCAGAATCCGGGAATGGAAATTTGCTTCTGGAAGGTCCCAGTCTTGAAAATCTCTGTGGAGCACTTATACTCTGCACACATGGCATTGCCATGAGTTGAAATTGGGTTGATAACAGCTGTATATTTAATTCCAGAAAAAGACCTGATACGTTGTATTGTTAATTTTATTCTACATATGAAGAAATTGAGGTTTAGAGATTTTGATTACCTTGCCCAGTTTATGCTAGTAAGTAAATAGAACCACCTGGAATAATTTTTAATTTCTCTAGAATAAGGTTTTATATATATTGAGAAAATTCTCTATACTAATTAAATGAAATTTTGAGTTTAGTACTCAGAATATGATGATGTTGAAGAAATATAAATAATAGAAACAGAAATCTGTGATGATTATTTGGTTTAAATGTCATTTTCTTCTGTCTTTTTGACCTCAGATTTATGATGTCAATGAAAATATGTCAATTGAAATCATACTGCAGCTTACTCAATGTCTTCCTGTTGCTTGATATTTCAAGGAAAAAAGCGCCCCACCCCCTCTCTCAACCTTCCGAAGATCAGAGCTCTCCATGATGGTCTTCACCATGCCTCTCTTGACCCCTACTAGTTTCAGTTTTCTTGTAATTTTGTTTGAAATGTTTCACTGTTATTATCTGACATAGGCATGCCTTGCTTTCCAATTGGCCCACTTTGAGTCTGTTTTCCACTCTTGGCACAATCAGTTGTTATCATGAATCATGGGCTAATTAAGCTACTTCTTTAAGGGCCCAGTAATGGAAGAGTTTTTTCTAAGAAGAAAAGCACCATGGCTTTGAAAAAGTAATAAAAAGTCAAATTTTATCAGTGTGGTAGTCCAGCTAGACTAGAGAAAAAAATTACAGAGAAATTTATATGTGTATAGCAAGAGCCTTATATACAAAAGTAATAGACTATTGAGAAAACACCCCAACCCATTTCAGATCAAGTCCATAAATCACATATTAGCCCATAAGTCTGATACAAGTCTGTAAATTTGTATCAGATTCACTAAACCTATGCAATGATGCCAAATGCAGGAAGATCACAAGCCAGTGGATTGAAAGTCTTTCGGGTCCAGTGGTAGTAGAGGCATCTCAGTGCTGGCAGAAGTCTCTACATAGTCTTTCAGCTCCAGGGCTCTGGCCTACCTCCATATATCTTGTCAGCAAGCATGTCTCTAAAGGAGTGAGTCTGTGTCCAGCCTTCAGAGAACTATTTATCTCCTTAGTACCTCCAAATAAGGTCATCACATTGTGTCCTGATTGACAGGCTAAACTCCACCCCTTCACTCTTAAGTCTCAAATTGACAACAGATTATGTTGCCACCACAATCAGAGAGAGTAGACTTAGAAAGAATGTCAGCAATAACCTTTGAGAACATTCCTGGAGAGAGGTGGCAAAGGACTGCATAAAATAACACAAGATTATTTCGATATAGTATAAAACCCAAAGGAAAACTATTTGGAGGTCAAAGCAAATTATGCTGTTCCTCTTCAAGAGACTAAAGAAAGAAACCTCTAGCATCCCAACAGTACCTAAGAACCACATCCACATGCACACACTGCACGTGATGCTCATGGGGTTTTCAAAAAGTTCTTGGAGGTTGTTTTTGTTTGAGGCTGGTTGTTTGATTCTGACTCGTAGGGATTGACTGAACGACAGAGTGGAACACTGCTCGGTCCTGCACCATCCTCACAAGTCTCCAGGAATGCTAGACCCCATTTTTGCCACCACTGCGTCCTTGCATCTCATCAAGGACCTTCCTCTTTTCTCTTGTCCTCTACAAGCATATTGTTCCTTTCCAGGGAATGGCCTCTCCTGATAACATGTCCAAAGGATTTGCGATGAAGTCTCATTATCTTGCTTCTAAGAATAATTCAGGTTGGATTTCTCTGAATCAGATTTGCTTGTTCTTTTGACAGTCCCTGGTATTTTCACTATTCTTTGCCAGCACCATAATTCAAATACTTTAGTTCTTCCTTGATTTTCCTAATTCAATCTCCAACTTTCACATGTGTATATAAAGCCATGGCTTGACTTGGGCTCATCTTAGTCCTCGAAGTAACATACTTGCTTTTTAACACTTTACAGAAGCCTGGGACTGCGGTGCACCAATGCAATGTGTCATCCGATCGCTTCACTGCTGCTGCCACGATCATTGGTTGTGGATTCAAGCAAGATGAAATCCTTAACAACTTCAATCTTTTCTTCATTTTCTTGTTGTTCATGTTTTATTATCTTATTGGGAGCTCATACATCGTTTCTCATAATACATAAACACATATATTATGTCACGCTTCTTCACATGCCTGTAGCTGTCATCGGTCTCTGAACTTCCACCTTTCCATCCGAACCTCTGACCTCAGCCTCCCATTCCTTCCCCACCATCCTTGCTCCCCACTCCCCCACCAACTCTCAATACACCATAAATTATTGTTTTGTCATAACTTACACTGTTTGATATCTTCCCTTGCCCTCTCCCCCCTGGTAGGTGGTTATAGATAGATCCCTGAAGTTGGCTCCGCCTCTCTACCCCACTTTCCCTCCACCCATCCTGCAGCTTCATTCCCACTACTGGTCCCACGGGGTTCATCCATCCTGGGTTCCCCGCTTTTCCATTACTCATCTCCACAGTAGTGTAGAACTGGGACCTTGACAGTTGAAGGGAGGAAGCCTTCAGGAACTAGAGGAAAGGTGTATGCTTCCTTGCCACTTCATTAAGCCTCAGTAGCCTGTCTCCTCCCCAAGACTCCCCTGTGCAAGAGTGTCCAATTACCCACAGGTGGGCCTTGTGTCCCCACTCCACTCTCCCCCCATTTGTAGTGACGTGGTCCTTGTTCTCTGATGTTTGATATCTGCTCCCTTCAGCCCCCCGTGATCACACATGCTAGTGCTTTTCTTCCATGTGGGCTTTGCTGCTTCTGGGCTAGATGTCCATCCATTCACCCTCAAGCCTTCGCAATCCCAGGTGCTTTATCATTTGGTCGTTAGGTGCCATCAGATTTCTCCTCATTGCCTTCATCTGCTCCCTTCTGTCTTCCATGATCTTGTCGCGAGAGTGGGCACACAGTAATATGATTTTTGTTCTTTGATGCCTTATATCTGGGTCTTTCCACATCTCATGGTAGTGCAGGTTGGTGTGCACCTTTTAAGGTGGGCTTTGTTGTTCCTGGGCCATATAAGCGTTTATTCACCCTCAAACATTTAAGACCTCGGATGTCACATCTTTTGATAGCTCGGTATCATCAGCCTTCTTTACTACTCTTGCTCAATCCCCACATGTCCTCAGTGGTTGTCTCATGTGAGATCACTCACAATGGTACAATTTTTCCTGTTTGATGCCTGTGGCCTGGTCCTTTTGACATCTCGTGGCCACTTCTTCCCTGTGGGCTTGGATACCTCTCCGCTAGATGGCCATTTGTTTGTCTTCAGGCTCTGAGACCCAAGACTCCTTGTCCTTTGGTAGCTGGGCACCATGGGTTTTCTTCACCACATTTGCTTATGAACCTATTTGACTTATATATGATATATATCATAAATATAACAACAGCAAGAATAGTCTTATACAGATAGTTAAGAGCCGAACTACTAAAAGAAGAAGTAGGCTTGGTGACCTACTTCTAAAAGGTCACTACCTTGAAAGTCATATGGAACAGTTCCACTTACATGGGATCATAATGAGGCAGAATTAACCTGAAGTCAACTATGAAAGGCCAGAGTCAATGAAAAGGAAAAGATAACCTCACTTAAGGCTAAGTGCCAAATCTGCACCAAGCAATAAAACTAGCCTCAGGTTTTCAGAAATGGTTGACCTAAATCTTTGGGGGGTTAATATTTTTAATTTTTAGTCTTTAGACCAACTCAGAAACATTAAGCATTGATTTATAATGCCATTCTATCTTGGTTATTTTTAGGGTGTGCCTTTTTCTCTTTGTTACTGCAATTCATTGATATATTTTCCTACTTATCAAGAGAAAGGAATAGATTGCTGTTTCCACACCACCGGTTTGTGGTTAACTCATGGGGAGGGACAATGTTATTTAATTCTGCATTCTTAGCAACCAGCAACTTCTGGCTTGTTGCAGTGGCTTAATAAATATTTGTGGAATGATTCAAATCTAGTAGCCAGGTGTCCTGTTAGCAGAAACACACCAACTCAGACTAGGACAGTGGATGATTAGGCAATCAGGACAGGCACTGAGAGAGAACCTAAAGACTCTGGCAGAAAAATCAACTGCGAACAGGATCACAGTATCAAACACATGATAACCAAAACCAAACCCATCCCTCAGTGGATTCTGACTCCTAGTGACCTGATAATACAGAGCAAAACTGCTCTATCGGCTTCCCAAGACTGTAAATCTTCACAGGAACAAATGACCTCATCCATTTTCTTGAAACACATGATTTTAAGGCCCCACATGAGATGAGATAGACTATAAAGTTTGGTGCTAAGTTAAAGATACTGATCAAAAATAACCATTTACCCAAACACTAAAAGCAACAGCTCAACTCAAAGAACTTGGTGATGCATGAAGGCTCTCTAGAGAAGTTTAGCAGTATGCTGAGAGTGAAACAAAACACTCTTTCTGATCAAGCAATTCGCTCCCTCCCTCACACATGTTATTCTCCACTTCGAGCACCTGAAAAGCTTCCTTTGATTGATGGGTGATGAGCATGTGGCCATCAATAGGCTATTCTTCTGCCATTCATACCAAGTAACAAGCAATCATGTACTAGAAATTGTAAAAAATCAACTAGGAATCAATAATATTTTCAGCATATTCTCCAAATCCATAAAAATATACCATTTTATAGAATGCATTTCCTTGAATCTATAGTAACCATGAAGCAAATAAATATTCTCCTTTGATATATCAGAAAATCAAAACTGATAACCAAGATAGATTTTTCCCTTTGAAAGTTTTGACAAGCTAACTAATGTCATTAGAAAAGAATGAGAAGATGTTTTCTAGGTAAGCAAAGGGAAGCTATGGCTAGGATACTGTCTTCATTCCTATCTATTTTATTTTAACTTCAATTTATCTAATAGTCTCATTAATATTATTTCTAGGACCACCAAGTATTTCTACTCTCATGTTGCAAAGAAAAAAAAGTTATTCACACAAATGTGAGAAATGAAAACACTTTTTTAAGTCTTCTGTTTCCACATATAAAGTTTAATTTTTAATAAAGCAGTCAACTTTCTGAATGTCCCTTATGTGTTCTAATCAATGTCTTTCCATGTAATCTTCATAATAGCATGTAAACATAGACTCCATTTTCCATCTGACTGCCAATTTTCATCCTGACAATGAATGCAATTTCTTGAACAGCTGACACTAGACCTTTAAAAGCCTCTGCCGCAATGATCAACACATAACCCCACTGCTCTACAGGGGGAAGAACAACAGAAACATGGGAGAAGGGAGACAGCTGTCAGTGTGAGAGATAGAAATAATAGCAGTGTACATTATCAGGGGGTTATGAGAAGTGGAGATATGAGGACTGATAGCAGGGCTCGATAGAAAGTAAAGGTCTACAAAGGAACGAGAGCAACATATGTACAAACATGCCTGATTCAATTGATGTGTTGGTTGTGATAAAGTTGTATGACTACCTCCCCCACCAAATGATTTAAAAAATTAAAAGTAAAAACCTCTTTTTCTAACAGATTTTTTCTAACAGATTTATTTGGCTCCCATATTACTCTTATCTCCTCTAACTCAGGACCTGGCACTTATACAACTGCTGCACCTGGACCCAAGCCTGTCTGTGTTAGTCCAGGTAGACTAGCAGAACAAATTTATAGACACGCATATGGATATGAAGAAAAGGTTTATATACAAAAGGAATGGAACACTGAGAAACATTCCAATCCAGTCCACTTCAAAATCATGAGTCTGATATTAGCCCATGTGCCTGATACCAGTCTATAATGTCTCCTTCCAACTCACAAAGTCACAGATCAGCAGGTGCAGAATCCCTGCGCTGGCAGGGGTCTCCCCATGGCTCCTCGCTTCCAGGGCTCAGGGTTCATCAACAGCATCCAGTGGTGGCAGAAGCAACTCATTGCTGGCAGAGGTCTCCACATGACCTCTCCAGCTTCAGAGGTCTGGCTCCATCAGGGCCAAACCATATGGCTTCTCTGGCTCCTCAGATGCTACCATCTTGTCTTGTCCGTGATTCATCATCTCTGAGACTAACTCCCAACAACTGGGGAAGACAGCTTCTCATCTTCACAAGGGAAATATTGTGAGATTTCCTGGAAGTCTCATGCGAAAGTCATGCGCACATGGAGGCCTCATTGGTTACTCAATGTCTCTCTCCAAATTAACAGGCTAGACTCCACCCCTACATCTCAATCATGAAATTAACATAAGCACATGACTGCCACACTGTCCCTGCCTGGCAAGACCATGTGGAATTTTGAATTTATGCTTAAGGAAAACTACATTTTCCCCTCATGTTAATTGTGAAGTCATATTGAAAACATTTCTCAACTACAGGGTGCTATATTTTCATTAGCATCGACAATTTGCCAACATTTTTAAGTGAGCTTAAAAATAATTATGGGACTGAGTCCCGGTGGCACAGTGGTTGTGTGCAGGACTGCGGCCCACTGGGTTGGCAGTTCAAATCCAGCAGCAGCTCTCCAGGAGTAAGACTGGGCCTCCTACTTCCACCAGAGAGCCGTGATGCAAAATATAATAATAATTATGTTAACAAAAAATAATATTACTAGATGCACAGTTGATATTATGCAGGAGAAAGATAGGTCTTCCTAGTCCCATAAAGAGTTACAGTCTGCAAAACTCACAGGCTCAGGTCTACCCTCTCCTGGAGGTTCCTATCAGTCAGCATTGATTCAATGGCATTAAATTGGTCACATATATTTTATGTATCCTAAGAACCCACAGTGCAGAAATGGTTAAGGATTCAGCTGCTGAACCAAAGACAGGCCATCAAAACCACTGGTTCTCTGTAAGAAAGGCCTGAAAATTTTCTCCTATAAAAATTACAGTTTAGGAAACTCTATGGGATAATTATGCTTTATCACATTTAGTCCTGATGAGTCATAATTGGCAACTAACATTACATCTATATAGTATGTATGCATAGTATACATGCACATAACAGGATACATATGATATGTGAGATCATATGGTATACCGAATATATACATATATGGTAGACTGGACATGTGAGAGACTTGACACATACTATGGTGAATAGAGATGATATCATACATGTTGAATAAAGCAATATACAACATATGTGTATCTTTAGCATCATATGTATATACTTATGGCTTTGTTTTTGTCTGCATTTCTATAAGAAATGCTTAGAGATGGAGGAGTCCGTCAGCAGCAGGTGGGAGAAGGCTGGAAGGCAGGCGGAGACTATCCAGGCATGTTTTTGCTGGGGTGGCCCTTGCCTTGGTTTCCAGTGGCCGGTGGAGCAGCAACTGTCCGGGTGGACCCTAGAAACGGAGCTAAATGTTGGAGGGATGCTGGAAAGACAGCAACAGAGCAGGACACACAGCAATGACTCTACAGAGAGTAGCACAAGGAACCCCGGAAAGGGAGATCACTCCCAGGCCACAGGATTTTTAACAAAGATAACCGGACACAAAAATTAGAGAGCAGCAACCTTGGTCAATTAGAATCCCCTTGGTCGACTCCCTCAGGCACTTGGCAAGTCTGAGGACAGACTCCTCGGTATGCAAATCCGGGAGCTGGCTGGGAGGGAGGTGCTGTAGAGTAATAAATTGTTGTGGCTCTCTGCCCAGACCAAAAGAACCCCAGTGGACACCCCACAGATAGGGCTCCACTTTACAGGGAAGCACACAGCTTCCAGAGATATATGAGAATATATGTAAGAAGAGGGGGGAAATTGTGCATTATATATATATGACTATATATATAACTTTATATAACTCTACTTTTTCCTCCCAATTTAACTTATTTTCTAGTCTACCCAGAATTTAACACCCACAACAGGGACTAAGCTCCTGAGAAAAACTTAAGCAAGGGCCCTCAAATTTCTTAAACAGGGGACCAGTTCACTGTCCCTCAGACCCTTGGAGGGCAGGCCTATAGTTTTTTCAAAGAACTATGAACAAATTCATGGCGTGCTCGGGCTGAGCTGCCTGCTAATCAGGACAGGCAGCAGTGGTGGCAAAAACACCTGGCGGGCTAGGTAAATGCCCTCTGCGGGCCACATATGTCCAAGGGCAGTAGTTTGAGGATGCCTGGCTTAGAGTATGAACAAACATATATTAACAGCTCTCCTACCTCCTAGTCTAGTCTTATTTTTCATATTACCAGTCTTAAAACCCTTGTCTCTTGCCCCTTTAATTTTTCTTTCTTTAATCTAAAGTATCTAAGGTTTTACCTAACACTACTACTGTCTTTCTGTTTCACTTTTCTTCCTGACAAACCTTTTCTCACCTAATTAGCACCTCTTTAAAAATATTTTTTTCTATCAAATACTAGTACCCGTTCCATTATTGCAAATCAGATATTTGCAATCCCTAATCTCCCTTGCTTTAACCTTCCAAGCAACACTACCTGATCCCTCCCACTTTGTTTTCTTTAACCTACTGCTCCTTTCACTCTCCCTCCCAAATACTTCCTCCCCAACTTTCAGATTGCTTCCCTAACACCTAATCTGATACTCCCCCAAAATACTTAATACAAACTATCCATTACCTCTCTACTGCAGCACCTAACAGAGCTGGCCACGCCCAAATACCACCACCAACCTAATATCCCTAATAGCGACTCCAAGACCTTGTCTGGGAGTCACTCCTTCAAGAGCCAGGAGATGGGAGGAGACCATCCATTTGAGAAAAAAACCATATCAAAACAAGGCTGGGGCAAACCAATGGACTCGTCCAGAGGAATGGAAAGAGAATCTTACCAGAACATCAAGCCAGGACCAGAGGAGAGGAGACACTGATCGCTCTATTAGCTATGAGTGATTGGGAAGGGATGATAAGCATTGACTGTGGGAAATCTAGGGGAGCAATGATTCAGATTTTAAGGTCCAGGGTAGACACTATGACTATGTTTTACCCAACCTTCAGTGAAACATGCCGTGGACTAAACACCATGATGACCTTGGAGGCTGACCTTGAGGGTAGCATGGTGAAACCCAGGAGCTACACCAGAAGGATTTAGCAGTAGAAAGTGAGACCTACCTCAAGGTTCCTGGACCCTTGGATTGAGGACTGGGGTCCTTAGAGGAAGTAGAGAGTGACCACACTGACCTGTGCAAGTGGTGGTCATTGGGCCTTGGAGGAAATCCCTGGTTTTGTGAAGGTCCAATGGAATCACCATGTATCATATACTTAGTACCTCAGTGACTTTACAGGTTTTGATTTGTTGGTGTGCTAGTCTGGGTAGACTAGAGAAACAAATTCAAAAACATGCATATGGATATAAGGGAAAGGTTTATACACAAGAAGAATGGAACATTGAGATAGCATCCCAACCCGATCCAGTTCAAAGTCATAAGTCCAATATTAGTCCCTATGTCCGATACCAGTCCATAAAATCTCCTTCCAACTCACGAAGTCATAGGCCAGTGGGTGCAGAATTCCAGCTCTGGCAGGGGTTCGCTCATGGCTCCTCATTTCCAGGGCTCAGGGTCCATCAGCAGTATCCATTGGTGGTTTTTTCAGTTTCAGAGTCTGGTTCCATCAGGGTAAGGCCATGTAGCTTCTCCTCTGGCTCTTCTGGTTCCTCGGACACTGCTATCTTTTCTTGTCAGTCGAGCGACTCCCAACAACTGGGAAGATGGTCTCTCATCTCCACGACGGAAATACTGTGAGACTTTCCAGAATTCTCAGGAGGAAGCCATGCCCACACAGAGGCCTCATTGGCTACTCGTTGGCTATCTCCAGATTGACTCCACCTCTACTCCACCCGACTCCACCCCCACATCCCAATCATGAAATTGACATCAAGTACATGACCGCCACAGTTGGGTAGGGATTTGAACTTAGAAGATCTGATCCTTGCAACAACGCACATGTTTAGAGTAAACAGAGCCAATCAAATAGGAGATCTAACTGTGTGGGACAACAACTCATGGATTGTGGCTCACTGTAGAACTGCAATTGCATAGCCTCCTCATACCTACAGTGTACAGAGTGATGTGTCATTGGAAAAACTGGTGACCTTTACAAGTGCAATTACCTTATAACACAGAGGACAATTGCCAATGTTTTACTTTTCTGCCTTGATGGGGTTTTGTTTTCCTGCCTTTCATTTGCTTGTTTTTGTTTGTCTTTTGTTATCTGCTAGTTTGTGGCTGTTTTTAGAGTAGTTGGTCTTATTGGGTTTTGAATTTGTCATAATTTGACCCCCAAAGTAAACAGGGGCATGCATGTCCCAGGGACAAGCAGATGGATTCTGGGCACCCACTGAATTCTAGTCCCAGTCCAAGAAGAGTTTGTTCTGATAATGTGGACCTGATCAATAATCCCATTGATTAAGTTATCACTGAAGATAAGGGTGCTACAGAAAAATGTGGTGAAGAAAGCAGATGATGCCCAGCTATCTATCTGAATAGTGCCTGGGGTCTTAATGTCTTGTATTCTAACAAGCTGCCATATAAGCAGGGAACCAGCCAACTAAGTCCACACAAATGAACCATACCAGCTTGTGAGATTCAAAGATAACAATAATAAAATTCAAATAAGACAAAGGGAGATGCATGAGAACCAAAATTGAGAGCACCCAATTTTCAGAAGACTGTGGAGGACAGTGGGGACCCAAATTCTATATACAGAATATCTAGTCAGATTAAGCCCACTAGCCAAAGGCAAGTGTTCCAAACAGCTTTACTGCCAGTTAGGGATCACTGTAATTGTGATTATACTGGATCCAAATTGAGACTTGTCACCCTCTTGACCCAATCTGAAGTTCTTCTAGGTGCAAGTATTTCTTACTGGTTCCATGACAAAAATGTCTTCCCTGGCCTTTTAAATATCCAAAGTGGTCTTTTCTTTCTTCCTCACTATTTTTGTCTTTGTATTATTATTATTTTATCCTTTCCACTTTATTTTGTTTCTGTTTGGTTTTCCAGTTTTGGGAAGGAGAATATGCATAGAGATAAGAACTTATAAGAACATGGGTTTATAGGAGAGATAAGAGTTGGGGTAGGGAGAGCAAACAATGTCTGTGGGCAAGGTGAGTGAGCACCAGAATTGATGGTGATTAAATTTTATAAGTGAGTTAACAATGGGGGGGGGGGTGGAGAAAGTGTTGTAAAATTGCTTGTGGTGATGATTGTACAACGTGATTTTATTGAACTATTGAATTGTGTGATATGTGTATTTAGTGCCAATAAAACTTTAAAAAAGAAAGAAACTGATCAGTGAGCTTTATTACTTGTAAATCAGTAAGTACTATAGAGTATACAGTGGTATATAAGACCTAACTCGTTTCCTTGTAATGTTTTGACCTAATTAGGATGACATGTTGACAGGAAATACTTGAACATAACATCAGGAAGATAAAGATATGTGCCAAACTCATGACCAGTGAGAGTTAAAAGGATGGACAAAAGGCAAAGAAGAAGGAGGAGAATAAGAAAATAACTATAAGCAGACTAGAGGAGATAGATTGTGACCTGGGACAAGGGCAGAAAAAGTAGTTACAATAGAGGTGGTGAAAACATGAACACATGTAAAGGTTCCAGGTTTGTGTGTGTTGGAGAAAAGTCTGGGTCTTTAGTCTGGAAGGTTGACATTAGGATCAATCTTTGAAAGTCAGCATGAAGGGTTCCAAATAGTTTCCATGATGGTGAAACACCACTGCAGATTTGAAAGCAATTCAGCCAGGCAGTTGATAACACTGAACTCTAGGAAGGAGCAGTACAGCAACTGTGTGAGGATAAAAAGGTAAGTAAAAAAAGTGCTGTTACAAAATCATAGGTGCGTTATTAAACAGAAATATCAAACTATGAAACTATTATTTCTCAAAATCTCTCAATGTAATTCTCTTATTCTTTTTTTTTATAAGTCATGATCAATACATAGGTCAATTGTATGCATACCACTTTTGCACACCTGTTGCCATCATAACCCCCGAAACATCCTCCCTCCACTTAGGCTCCCAGTACCAGCTCTCCATTTTTCCCCTCCCTCCCCATCCTCCCCATGAACCCTTAATAATTTACAAATTAGTGCTTTTTCATATTGTACTCTGTCTGATGTGTCCCTTCACCCATTTCCCTGCTGTCCGTTCTCCAGAGAGGAGGTCATATGCAGATCCCTGCAAACACTCCATCCTCTCCCCACCCTCCCGGTGGTCTTAAAGGGAACATTTATCCTGAATTTCCCATTTTCCAGCTCCAGTATACATCCCTTTGTCTAGCTGTATTTGTAAAGTAGAATTGAGTTTATGATAGTGGGTGGGAGGAAGCACTTGAGAACTAAGGAGAGTTGCATGTCATTGTTGCCACACTATACCTTGACTGGCTCATGTCTTCCTTGCAACCCCTCTGCAAGGAGATGTTGCTTCCCCTATCAATGGGCTTTGGATTCCCAATCTGTACTCTCCTTCATTCATAATAATATAACATTTAGTTCTTTGATGCCTGACACAGGATCCCTTTGACACCTCATGGTCACACAGGCCAATGTGCTTCTTCCATATGGGCTTTGTTGCTTCTGAGCTATATGGTCGCTTGTTTACTTTCAAGTATTTAAGACCCCAGCCGCTACATCTTTTGATAGCCAGATACCATCAGCTTTTTTCACCACATTTGTTTATGCACACATTTGTCTTCAGTGATTGTGTCGGGAAGGTGAGCATCAAGGAATGCCAATTTAGTAGAACAAAATGTTCTTGCACTGAGGAAATACTTGAGTGGAGGTCCAATGCCCATCTGCTATTCTAATATTAATCCTATAAGTATATGCACATTGATCTATTTCCCCATTGTGCTATATAAATATATTTACCTATGTACATGCCTATATTTAGAACTCTATGCCCTTTACCACCAAGTTCTTTCATCTATTTCCTTTTATTTTCCTATTGTCCCACTCTCATGCTCAGCCTCCATTGGGGTTTCTGTATTTTCTCTGTTACATTACTCTTTATCAATCCCTATCAGGGACTCTCACACTCATTGTGTCATTGTGTCATTGATTTTGAGTCCTTTGTTGTAATTCTCTTACTCTTATAAGTTTTTATAAGACCCTTGTTTTTATGTGTTAAAACCCTTGTTCTTTTTTTTGAAACCCCTGTTCTTATAAGTTCTTATCTCTCTATTTTACAGTTCTTATCTCTTATCATATGACAGCCTTCCCAGACCCTGAAGAATGAGCAGGTGCATTGCCATTATGGGGGAAAATATTCTTGGCACAATTTCCTAGCCTTTTTTTATCATTAATGAGCTTTTCAATGTATTAAAGCTTCCACATGATAAGCTCTATGATTGTTCTGTGTCCCTCAAGAAAATCTATCAAAATTACCCAGTTTTCATAGCTTTCTGATCAGACATCTCTGCTCTGATATTAGCTGGCCCAGAATATTTCGCTTAAATCATTATTTTGATGGGACCTTCTTCTCTGTGTTATATTGGTAAATCCAAGACATTGCCTCTGGTTATAATTCACTGCATAAAATTATTTTCATTATCTTCCATCTTGCTTAAAAGCTTTGAGCTAGTGAACCTTATAATACTTTTGACAAGCATCAAACAGCAAACTTGTTGAGGCGGAGATATTTGCCTAAAATTGAAAATACCAAACTACAAGAGATTTCCAACTTCAGTAGCTTTGAGGTCAATGGGAATATCCCTGTTTCTTCCCTTAGTCTGTGGACTTCAGCCACAGTTTCTTCACTTATCAAGGTTAACCCTCTCCCTTTGTTCACTATTGTGGTGCTCTTAACTTTCCTTAAAATATTTGATTCAAATAACATCTATTATTTTATGTGGACCAGCAGACTCATAAATGTGGTGCAACGTATCATATTTTTTAATGTCTCCACTTCATTTTTTTTTGCTTAATGTTTTATATTAACGCTCACCTCAAAATAGTTATTCCCTGCATGGTACAAAAATATATTCTTGTTAAAGGCACCCTAATCAGAGGAAGACAAGTGAATGTTTGAGAGAGCTAATCTGCAGCCATCGACCGATCTCAGAGATAGGTTAGAACATGTTTTATTTGGAATTAACTTGTGCATGTATGAACTGGGACCTACAGAGCAATACTTTTTAATTTATATCCCAGGCTGATGACTTAATAGTTACCTGAAGCTGACATTTAAAAAATGACCATTAACTAGGTGGCTTAAAAAAAATAAATTCATTCTCTCACAGTTCTGGAAGACAGAAGTTCTATGCAGCTGTCAACAGAGCTCTGAAGGATCTAGTCTTGTTGGTAAGTACTTCTTGTGGCTGTTGTTAGGGTAGTTGGTCTGATTGGGTTCCACCACATAGCATGCTATGCACAACAGAACAAAACACACAATTGTCCTGTGCTTGACACTTGTCCTGTGCTTGAACCTGTTGTTTGAGGCACTCGGTCTGTCCATATCGTTGGGGGGCCTTCCTCACCTTACCAAAGACCAATGGTGGTGAGGCGGTTATGCCTGGGACTGCCCACCACAGGCCAGGAGTTCAAGACCGTGGGGGAGAGACTGGACTTTCTGTTCTCACAACAATCACAGTCTCAGGAACTCACAGAGGCAGTTGTACTTTGTCCTACATGGCCACTATGTGTCGACATCAACTTGATGGCAATGAGTTAGTTTTGGTTTGGTTTTCTACTTTACCCAGCGTGATGTCATTCTTTGGGGACTGTTCTCTGTTGATAGCATGCTCAAAGTATGTAAGATAAAGTGTTGCCATCTTTACCTCTAAGTAACTATCTAGCTGTACTTCTTCCAAAATAGAGCTGTTTGTCCTTTTGGCATCCCTGGTACTTTCAATATTCTTTGCCAATAGCACAACTTAAACACATCAGTTCTTCCTTATTCAAAGTTAAACTTTCACAAGCACATAAGATGATTGAAAATACCATGACTTTGGTCATGTGTACCTTAGTTCTCAAAATAACGTCCTTGTTTTCAATACTCTAAAGAATACTGCGCACTCCCACCAGAGGCAGTGATGCCTCCCCAAGAATATTGCGCAGCAGATTTATCAAGTGAATGAATCTTTTGATCACATGACTTCTGTTTCCAAGACCATTGATTATGCATCCAAGCAAGACAAAATCCTTAGCAACTTTGATTTCTTCTCCATTTACCATGATGATCCTTATTGGTCCACTTTGAGGTTTTGGTCTTCTATACATTGAGTTGTATCCACACTGAAGGCTATAATCCTTGATCTTCATCAGTAAATGCTTCAAGTCCTTTCACGTTCAACAAGAAAGGCCCTATCCCCTGCATACTGAATTGGAAGACTAACATGTCTTCCTCCAGTCATGATGTCACAAATGTCTTCCTGTAGTCCACCTTCTCTGATTATTTGCTCAGCATGCAGCTTGAACACGTGTGATGAGAAGATACAACCTTGATGCATACGCTTCCTGATTTTAAACCGTACAATTCCCTTGTTCTATTCACACAGCTGCCTCTTGCACAGACAGATTCTCTATGAGCATAATGCAATGTTCTGGAATTTTCTTTCTCAAGGGTATCCATAAGTTATTATGATCCACACAGTCAAATTCCTTGACATAGTCAATAAAACACAAGTAAATCCCTTTATGGGAGTCTGCTTTCAGCCAAGACCCATCTGACATCAACAAGGATATCCCTTGCTCCATGTCCTCTTCTGAACCCAGCTGGAGCCTCTGTGTGCTCCTTGTCAAGATGTCATGCTGCAACCAATGTTGGGTGGTTTGCGGCAGAATTGTACTCACATAAGAGATCAATAGCATTGCCCTTTTATCATTACTTATGCCTTTTCCCTTATGCAGATATTATTTCAGTGATAATTTTCAAACAACAATAAACTGCATAAACAATAGAATCTCAATCTTATTTTGACCTGACTAAAGGTTCTTTCTTTTTATTCTGTAAATTCCACTGACTTTGGGGTTTACCTTTAATATATTTGTAAGATTTTTCATACACCTCTCAATTAAATCACCTTCTTTTATGCATTCTGCTTCCCTTAGTTTTTTTTTAAAGCAGTATCTTTCCAGATTTAAGCCAAGGACAATTTCAAAAGGTTCCAGGTGTCTACTCAGCCTCTTCATGTCATGTGTGAGCCCCTCTATCTTGAGTGTCTGGCACTGCTATTGCTTCCGCTACTTCCTATCCCCCTACCCTTGTAGCCATCTTTTCTCCCTCCAGCACCAAAATATCCCCTTAAATTGATTACATTTAGAAGAACAAAAACAGGTTGATGTTTTAAAATAATAAAAATTGATATTTTAAAAATAAAACTCTACTGACCAGGTACAAACTGCACACTCCTCCTCCTATTAAAACTTCCCTGTTGTCTCAAAAGCTCAGCCACCTTCAGAAATGGATCAGATATTGCTGCCTCTCTTTCCAACTCTAAAGAAGCCTTTGGGCTGACAAAGGTACAACCTCGAGAAAGCATACTTTCAAATCAGCATCGATCTTTTCCTGAAAAAATAGGAGACTGATAATCTTTATCTTCTGCTTCAGAGTGTCTTTTCATTTCATTTCACCTAATGACACTCCTGGGTATATCTGATAGAAACCTAAACATTTTCCAATGCCAAAAAATCATCTGGAAAGTATTATTTTCAGAGGATGTGCAACATTTATAAGGACGCCCCTTCTTTCACTCCTTCAGGAAAGCAGTGTTTGTGCAAGAACTTCTCTGAAACAAGTTGTTTCCTGCTGCATGAGTAGGAGCCCTGGTGACGTAGTGATTACTTTGGGCTGCAGTCTTAAGGTCAGCAGTTCAAATCCACCAGTCACTGCATGAGCAAAAGAATGGGTTTTCTACTTCCATAAAAAGTTAACCCATAAACCAGATACAAAGAGGAAGTGGATCCCTATCCTTGAGTGTAGCTGGGAATCAGCATCAACCTGATGCCAATGTACTTTGTTTATTGAATAAGTAATTTCTTTTAGAAAGATCACCAAACCCTTCACCCTGAAAAAACACCTGGTTCCTATGAAATATGTCCCAGAAGATCAACATTTCAACACTTCTGTACAATTCCAGAAGCCCTGGTAGCACTATGGATCAATCATTGGACTGCTAACTGCAAAGTTGGCGTTTCAAATCTACAAACTGCTCTGTGGGAGAAATACGAGGCTATCTGTTCTTGTAAATTTTCAGTCTTAGAAAACTTAAGGAGCATTCTACCCTGTGCTCTAAGGCCATTATAAGTTGGAATAACTAAATGGCAATGAGTAGGTACTACTCCACCATCTCTAATGAACTATCCCTCCTCTTCCTGTTTCTGGTTCCCAAATTTTACCTCACAAGATTCAGGGATATTGTCAGCAAATCCAAAGCCCATGGACCCAGCATCAATCTGGAGGCCTCTCTCACTCCTATAGCTGCAAATTGATGAACCCAAATCAGCAAGTCAAATGACAGGGAGTTGGCTTATCCATCTGCAGAGGCCAGCATGGTAGATCGGAGGACAGGACCCCAGCGCAAATCCCAAGAACCGAAAGTCAGATGAAGAACCAGATGCAATTTTCAGAACAAGAGAGAAGAATTTTGCCAGAGCATTTCTCTATGTTCACTGCAAATCACACTCCCAAGGAAACTAGTAGTGACTGAGTCAAACCTATGAAGGCAGCTATTAAAGATACATCTCACCTTAATCCTGCTTCATTAACATTGCTTACAACTCACTCCCACAAAAAACAAAAAAACAAAAAAAACAACTCACTCCCATAACCATAGACAGAGTGGTTTGGATTCAAAATACAGGACCACACAACCATAATTAACAGGGTCCTATTCACTAATTCACTGCATTACATTTTTCCTACATAACATTTTCCCTGTTAGATAGTGGGTTGCCTCTCATTTTTCAGTGTTTTGGATCCTCTCTGATGAACTTACTGATAATTCTCTAGATCTTCAGAAATGTAGTTGAAGTGCCAGTGGATTGAAATTTTAAGATTCTTGATATTCCTACTTAACTAACATATCAACTCCTTGGTAACATATTTTCATCAAGGTAAAAAGAATTCATTAGGATACCTGAGTGAAATTACTACTAAGAGGTACTCACCTATATCGATGGTTTGAAAACTGCTGACAGCCACTCAATAAATGTAGCTCTTGGATAAATGAGACTGCTTTTTAAAAATGGACTCCCTTTCTTCAGGTGTTAGATTCCTCACCTCCGAGGCATCATAAAAATATTCACTACTTTTAAGCTCTGACTCAGGATTTTTCAGCACCACAATTATTAAAAACCTTCAATTTAATAAAAAGACTATTTTAAAAGGTCAAAACAGTCAGTTTATTTTATTAAGAGAAGAGCATGAGAAAGAGATCCAGCGGGGATGCTTATATGCAATTGAGGCTATTTTATAGGGAATGAGGGCAGTTGCTTTATGTTTACACTAATATAAAATATGAAGTGCCAGACTGTCCTTTTAAATTGTGTGTGCTGGGGTGGGGAGGAGATTGAATTAGAAAGAGGGTGGATAGGAGAATGTTACCAAAAGCTGCTGCTGAATCTCCTTTTTAAGCATTTTCTTTTTAAAAGTAATGATACAATTTAATTGACTAAAGTCTTAAGGTGCTACCCTACACCTTCCTAAAACATGACCACAGAGCTCAGCGTTGCTGATGGTTAAGAATTTGGTAAAGCCTAAAATTTGCCCTTTGAATTTGTTCAACAAACAGATGGAGCTTTATCATGTATCTTACCTTGGAGAATCTCCCTTCACTTCAGCCTACATGCAGACAGATGTGTAGACAAGCAATTGAAATACAGTGTGACCAGTGCTGTGATAAAGGATAAGAAAGATCAGTCTCCTCATGATTACCTGCTTTCATTGGGTTCTTACAGCAGTCCAGCCCTGCGAGTCAATCCAATGGAATGGTTGTTGAGGGACATGAAGGCAGAGATGGGAGCAGAATCATGGGCCATAGAAAGGTGAGAGACAGAGGAATGGAAGAGCAAATCATGGAAAAGTGAGAAATGAAGGAATGAGAGTGCAAGGCTGGAAGGGTAGTAGGGTGGTGGCTAACTGGTGAGGGTTGTGGTGGTGGTGTGGAAATTGAGATACTGAGAGTGGATCCAGAAGGGAATAAATGGGAAAGGTGGAGGAGTAGGAAATTCCAGTGATGTGAAATTACTTAGACTAGCCATTATCACTCCCATCAAATGACTGAGTGGGACCATGCAAATAGGGCATGGAAAAACAATTAAGAGGATGGTCAGTTTACCTTTCTGCAAGGTAGATAGGTGACCCTTCTCAAAAGCTGAAACAGAGAAAATCCTGTGAGCATGCATAAAGATGAATCTACTCACTCACCTCTCACTAATTCCTCTCCAATACAATTCGATTGATCTACCTTGACCAGAAAAGCTCCGTTCAATTTTAGAACACTTGCTATTCTCCTGGAAAGTTGTTGACTAACTGCTTTCCTCCCCACTTGCCCTTCTCCCCTCCCACGCCCCCCAGAAACCATCAGTCCAGTCACTGTCTCCATAATATTACCTCTCCTGTCTATCTTGTAGAGATACACATACACACAGAACATACAGATGGCCACAAATCTAACAGGGACCTTGACTTGAGCAGATGTCTATCTCTCTGTTAAGTAGGGGGGAAAGGAAATTAAAATAAGGGTTCCTGGGGGGTAAGGTGAGATAAAGAGTAGCTGATATCAAGGAGTTCAAGAAGAAAGAAAATGTTTTGAAACTGATTGGGGGAGCAATCACACAATACTGCTTGACGTGATTGAACTAGGGAATGTTATGCTATCTGTAAGAGTTTCCAATACAATGATAAAAAATAAAGATGAGTCACCAGTAGCAGTCATGCAAGATTCCTGTGTGAAGTAACAGAGGCAGTAGAGTCAACAGAAGCCATAGGACTAAGACCCAAGATGGTAGAGGAGCAACACCAAGACCATGAAGCAGAGGGCCAGGCTCCCTGGCCAATGGAACACCATGAAGTGAAGGGTATGAAGTTGAGAGGTAGAAGGTAGGAGATGAATGGGTAGAAGGTTGGAGAGATAAGAATGGGAAATCAAAGAGGAGAAACATTCTTGACAGGGAAAGCAATCTGTGGAAGGGCTTAAGGCCTGCTTTTTAACAATTTAACAACATCCCATGGCATTTTGCAATTAAAATAAATTTATTACAATACTATTTTGCATTCTATGAAAATTTGTGTTGCTCCATATAGACAAAATTTTAATCAAGGAACTCCCTCCCCCCAACCCCCGACCCCCTCCCCGGTCAATGTTATCCCGCTTAAAATCTGGTCACTTTACTTAAGGGCTTACATTTTAACTGCTTATTATCTAGTCTTAAGACTTAGTTTTTTATAAAGTGCTCTCAGAGTTCTCTTTAAGGAGAAAGCAGGGGTTCTCATGAGGAGTGATCCTTTTATAGAAAGAATATCGAGGATTTGTCATATTTATCCTCAGTCCATGCAAAACATAAATGAATAAATAACACTCCATGTAAAATCTACATTGAGTTGTCTGTCTCATGACATCTTTCTCTCCCTTTATTTATTCATTGCATCCCTCCACTCTCTAGTCATCTTTCAAATGTCTGAGTTCCTCCTCCTTATATAAGCAGGGCAGCTTGGTCAAGTTCTCTCCTCTCCCGACAGACCACACCCTCCTCTGGCTTGCAGAGCATTTCTCTGCTAGTTTCTGATTGATCTTTCTTACCACTTGAAGAACCTTTGGTGCCCTTATGGGCTACACATTGAGCTGCTTACTGCAAGGTCAGAAGTTTGAACTCACCAGCCATCCCCAGGGAGAACAGTAAGGCTTCCTGTGCCTATAAAACATTTACAAGCTGAGAAACCCAGGGAAGCATTTCCACTCTGTCTTCCAGGGTCTCTGTGAGTGGGAATCAGCTTCCTGGTAGTGAGTTGTTGTTTTAAGTTTTCAATTTAGTATTCAGTTATCCTTTGCTCCAGTTTGATTTTATAGTATCACTTCATGGAGTCTAACTTAAACTCAAGGTTATACAGACCTCACAAAATATTTGCAGTTTCTGATTTTGGAAGAGATAGGAGAGAGAAAATTCATACTTATTTTCTTCTTTCGGGTACTTTTCATGTGCCTTTTCTTCTCTGACCAATTTACTCATCTAACTGCAGTTATTGAGATAATTGTGAAGAACCGGAATTCCTGAACATTAATTATACTCATATGGAACTTATATGTGTTAGACCAGCTGACTAGAAAAACAAATTCAGAGGCACTCATGTGTGTATAAGAAAGAGCTTTATATCAAAGAACAATTTTATATTGAGAAAACCTCCCAATCTAACCCAGCTCAAGTCCATAAGTCCAATATTAGCCCATATGTCTGATACTAGTCCATAAATTCCCCTTTAGACTCATACAGCACATGCAATGATGTTGAATGCAGGAAGGACACAGGCCCGTGAGCAGAAGGTTTTGTGGATCCAGTGGCAGTGGAAGTATCTCAACACTGGCACAGGTCTCCATGTGTCTCCTCCAGCTCTCTGAGTGTCTCAACAGCATGACAGGAAGACAGTGTGTGTGTGTGTCCTCCCTCCAGGGAGGAACACAAGGGTCCCCAGAATCCTCAGAAGGTCATGCCCACAGGGAAGCATCATTGGCTATGACATGATTGACAGGCTAGTTTAGTTAACTTCACTTTAGTTAACCCATTATGTAACTGCCAAACTATTCGTAGAACAAAGGTAGTCATCAAACAAATCAAGGTTAAAAATCTGAATGGTTTAAGATTAGGAAAGCTGTGCATCAGGGTTGTATCATTCCATCACACTTATTCAAACAATATGCTGAGCAAACAATCAACAAAACTGGAAAATATGGAGAAGAATTTGACATCAGGATGGGAAGCAGTCTCATTAACATCTTGTGTTATACAGAAAACATAGCCTTGCTTTATGAAATCCTAGAAGTCTTAAAGCACTTGCTAATGAAGATCAAAGACTACAGTCTTCAGTGTGGAAATGTAAAGAAAACCCAAATTCTTACAACTGGAAAAAATGCAATATCATGATAAATGGAGATAAAAAGAGTGAATTTGTCAAGGATATAATTTTGTTGGGATCCACAATCAGCATTCATGGCACCAGCAGTCAATAAATCAAATCACATATTGCATCTGATAAATGTGTATGTTAGTCCAGGTAGACTAGAGAAACAAATTCATAAACATGTATAAGAAAGAGGTTTATATACAAAAGCATTTGAACATTGAGAAAACATTCCAGCCTAATCTGGAAGGTCATAAATCCCTAATGTGTTAGTCCCGGTAGACTAGAGGAACAAATTCAAGGACACACATCTAGATATAAGGAAAAGGTTTATCTACAAGAGGAACAGGACATTGAGCCTAGTCCAGTTCAAAGTCATAAGTCTGATATTAACCCATATGCCCGAAATTAGTCTATAAAGTCTCCTTCTGACTCACGAAGTCACAGGTCAGTGGGTGCAGAACCCCGGTGCTGGCAGGGGTCTCCACATGGCTCCCCGCTTCTGGGGCTCAGGGTCCATCAACAGCAGAAGCAACTCATCGCTGGCAAAGGTCTCCATGTGGCTGCCTCAGCCTCAGAGGTCTGGCTCCATCAGGGCAAAGCCGTGTGGTCTCCCCGCTGGCTCCTCCAGCTTCTCAGAGGCTGCCATCTTGTCTTTTCCATGATTCATCATCTCTGAGACTAACTCCCAACAACTGGAGAAGATAGCTTCTCATCTTCATGAGAGAAATATCATGAGATTTCCCAGAAGTCTCAGGAGAAAACCAAGCCCACATAGAGGCCTCATTGGCTACTCAATGGCTATCTCCAGATTAACAAGCTAGACTCCACCCCTACATTTCAATCATAAAATTAACATAAGCACATGACTGCCACACCATATTAGCCCAAATGTCTGATACCAGTCTATAAAGTCTTCCTAAGATTCACAAAAACACATGCAATGATGCTGAATGCAAGATGATCACAAGTTGGATGGGTAGAATGACTTTGGATCCAGTGGTGTTGTAAATATCTCAGTGCTGGCAGGGATCTCCAAGTGGATCCACCAGCTTCAGAGGTCTGGTTCCATCAGCGTAGGTCCATGTGGTTTCTCCTCTGGGATATCTCACAGGGAGTCAGCCTTGTGTCTTCTCAGTAGAGTGTCTCCATGACAGTGTTATTGGTAAAAAAAAAGGCTCAAATGACGTGAACTGAGAGAGACAAGTGTTTTTGTCTCCAAGAAGGAACTACCACATTTCCCATAATTCTCAGGGGAAGACCAGGCCCACAGAGTTCTCACTGGCTATCTCCAGATTGACAGGCTAGACTCTACACCTACACTCTTAATCCTCAAATTGATACCAGATTAGGTGACTGCCACAGTGTGCATAAGACCTCTTTTAAGTGTTCCAGAGCAAATATGTCACTTTGAAGACTAAGGTGCATCTGTCCTACGCCATGGTGTTTTCAATGGTCTCCTATGCGTGGACAATGAATAAGGAAGGAAAAACACATTTGAATCATGGTGTTGGTAAAAGATATTAAAACTATCATGGGCTACCAGAATAAACAAATTTGTCATGGACTAAGTACGGGCAGCGTGTTCTTTGGAAGTGAGGATTGTGGTATTTTGTCTCAAATACTTTCATTTTATTATTAGGAAGTACTTGGATTACATTATTAGGAAGACTCATTCCTAAGGACATGATGTTGGTAAAGAGGTGGGACAGTGAAGAAGAAGAAGGCCCTGGACAAGATGACACAACACAGTGGCTACAACAATGGGCTCAAACATCACAACAATTGTGAGGAAAGTGCAGGGCTGAGTGATGTTTCCTTCTGTTGTACATCAGGTTACTATGAGTCAAAACTGACTTGTGGTATCTAACAACAACATCAAGAACCTCAGCCTTGTGCCTTCTCACTGTCCTCTTTTCTTACTTCCTATTGAATGTCTAACATCCTATGTCAGTAAAAACAAAAAATTATGACAACAGTTGCTGTGTATTGGTTGTTGTGGTTGTCTTCACTCAGGAAAATACATACTTATGCATTTATTTGCTGAATCCTAGATGCATGGAGATTTGGTGTTCACTCAGCTATTGACATGTTAGCTAAAGTGAGAAACAACACTTTCCTTCTCTACCTGAATTCAGAATTAAATAAAAGATAAAAGGAATAAAACGAGTGGCTTCATAGAACCTGGGTTTAAAAGTAGTGCATTCACGTAGTTGCAGTGCATTCATCATACTCATGTAGCCATAATTGACCTCCTTTGCTTAACCCTGAGAGGAGGCAGGTGACCTAGCTAACTCACCTGTGGTGAGGAGGCATGAGCAGGAGGACTAGGTGCAGCCTGATCAGCTCAGTGCCATTTCTCACCACAGAAACAGGAGGCCAGAGGAAAAGGAGATTACTTTGTTGGGATATATATAAAGAGGCTTGTTTTATTATTAACTCTTTAGTAACATTATAACATTATGTTATAACATTATATATTCCCTACTACAACATTATAGCATTCCCTTCCTACTGGCCTTCATTCTCTAAAATTATGATGATTTTTATTTTTATTATTGTTTTTTAAATTATTTGATTGGGAATGCTGACAGATATTATAAGAATCCATAATTCAATTATACTCAGCAAACTTATACAAATGTTGCCACCATCGTTTAAAAAATGTTATCTTTCTACCTGAACCCTTGTTATCAGCTCCTCTTTTTCCCAGCCTCTCCCACCCTCTCATCCATGTGAACCCTTTATATATATGTATATATATTCATATCTTACACCTTTGCTATATCCCTTCACCATCATTTCTGTTGTTCACCTCCTTAGTGTGTGAGTGTGTGTGTAGGGGGGAGTTCTTATACATCCATGATTGCTGTCAACGTCTCCTTTCTTCCCCTTCCCATATCCTCCCACACCATCCATATTCCCCAACCCTCATGGTGTCATTATTCCCATCACGGTTTCTAAGATATTTATCTGTCCTGGTTTTTATGTTCAAAAGCTCTTTTCTGAACTAATGTACATTCTCCAGTCTAGCAGGTTTTGTAAAGTAGAACTGGGGTCATGATGATGGCGGGGGAGGGTGTGTGTGTGTGTGTGTGTGTGTGTTAGCTAAGGATTAAAGAACCAAAGGAATGTTCTGTATTTCTTTGGTGCTAAACTGCACCCTGGCTGGAGCATCCCTTCTCTATGACCCTTCTCTGAGGAGATGTCCAATTGTCTGAAGACAGGCTTTGGGTCTCCACTCTGACCCCTCTCCTTCACATTGATATAATTGGGTTTTTTTGATCTTCTGATACCTGATCCCTTCGACACCTCGTGATCACACAGGCGTGTGTGTTTCTTCCATGTGGGCTTTGTTGCTTCCCTGGTAGATGACTGTTTAACTTTAAGACTTTAAAGTTGATATATTTCTTTAATAACTGGATACCATCAGCTTTCTTCAGCACATTTGCTTATGCACCTATTTTATCTTCAGTGATAGTGTCAGGAAGATGAGTATCACAGAGTGCCAGGTTATTAGAGCAAAGTGTTCTTGTATTGAGGAAAGACTAAGTAATGGCCCAAAATTTATCTGCTATATGTTTATAAACCTATATCCCTATCATTATATATTAATATATTTACATATCTACCTTCCTATATTTATTCCTCTTTAAATGTCTTTTGCCTCCTAGTTGTTCCTCTATTTTCTTTTACTTTTCTTCTGCCCCACTATCCTGTTTACCCTGCCCTCAGTAATTCCTCCCAGTTACATTGTAATTGATCAAACACACCAGCCATTCTACACCCTCCTTACCATTTCTTTGTCCTCGAGTTTGTTGGCTTCCTGTCCCCTCCCTGCCTTTCTCCCACCCTCCCTTCATTCCTCTTAGTTTGCTCCCAGGTGATCAGGACAGATCAACCACTTGCCCCAAACTATATCTTCAGAACTGTCTTCTGTAGTGAATTCATTTAGGGCCGGCGTCAACATAGCTCGGATTGGAGGCCATCCTCTCTGTTAAAGCACTGCTCCTTGTTGGTATTGATGTCCTCAAGGCTTGGTGCACCAGAATGAGGTCTGGTTTCTCTCGCCCTTTCCTATGGAGACATATACAATATCCTCCCTGTGGATGGATTAGTGCCCTGTTCTCCCACTACCATCATCTCCAAACCCTCCACCCCCGCCTCACTCTTAGGTTGGATTCCATGAGCATCCTTGGGTTGGGTCTGACTCCTGCCAGAATGCCTGGACCTAACTCCAGGGATGTATGCATTTAGTTACTTTTCCTATATGTCTTGTGCTTCTTAAGCTTACCTCAGTGGACTCGTGTTTTACTTGTCCTTTTGTACTCGGTGTACTTCGCTTAGCCAAATTTCCCCCAACTCTTCCCATGAAACAATTTGCTTCATGCATTTTCATCACTGTTTTTAAGGGTACATAGTACTCCCCTGTGTATATATACAAGAGCTTTTTAAAACATTCATCAATTGGTGAAAATTTAGGTTGTTTCCCATTCTTTGTAATTGTGAAATGTAACATGATGAACATTGGAACATAGATGTCTGGTCTTGGTCTGTTTCTTACTTCTTCTTGGTATATGACCACTAGGGGGATTGCTGGGTCATTGTTAGCTTAATTTCCACTTGTTTTAGGTATCACCAATCCAATTTCCATAGTGACTGCCCATACCTTCAGGACCACCAACAGCAGATGAGAGTTCCTATCTCACCATACTCCCTCCAACACTGTTGTATTTTTTTTTAATTTTCTGACTTTTGAATTAGGCTATCTTTGAGAGTGTTAGCTAGTATCTCATAATTGTTTTAATTTGCATTTTGCATATGGCTAATGATTGGGAACATTTTTCCATATCTTTATTGGTCATTCAGGTTTCTGCCCTTGTGAAACTTCTGTGCAGGTCTTTTGTCCACCTACACAATGTACCTTTTTTTTCCCTTTCTATTGTAGGCTAGCAGAGTAGTGTAGATTTTAGTAATAAGCCCTTTATCTGATGCATCATCGATAAAGATGTTTTCCCAGTCTGTGGACTCTCTTACTACTTTCTTGGCAGTCTTCCCTTGTACACAAGTGTTTGATCTTTAGCATATCCCACTTGTCATTTTGTCCTTCCTGTGTGTATACGTACTTCCTAATTTCCTATAGACTGTGTATTTCCTGCACCAAGCTTCTTAGCTTTATTCAAACTCCTTCATTGTTAGCCATATAGTTTGGGGTTTTACCCTCAAGTTCTATGATCCACTTGGAATTTATTCTTGTGCATGGAGTGAGTTAAAGGACTTGCTTCATTTTTCTACAGATAGATATCTATTTTTTTCCAACACCACTTGTTGAAGAAGGTTTCCACTTACCACCTGAGAGTTTGAAAGGTCCTGATCAAAGATCAGTTGTCTGTATACTGATGGCTGTATTTCTGGATTTTCTGATCTATTCCATTTGTCTGAGTATCTGTCGTTATACCAGTATCGCACTGTTTTGATAACTGTGACTCTATAATAGGTGTTAATATTAGGTTAAGCAAGGCCCCTGACTTTGTCCTTCTTCAGTGGAATTCTCTGATAATTCTGGGCTTCTCTCTCCATTTGAAGCTGATAGTCTTTTTTTCCAACTTGTTGAAGATGTTGGTGCTGGTATCAGGGTAGCGTTAAACTTATATAATGTCTTCAGTAGGATACACACTTTACCATATTGTGTATTCTGATCCATGAGCATGGGATACTCTTCCATTTGTGGAGGTCACTTTTGGTTTTTTATAATAGTATTCTGCGGTTTTCCTTGCACAAATATTTTGGGTTTTTTTAAAATTACATATATCTCGAGATCTTTCAATTTGTGCTAGACAATTGTGAAAGGTACTATCCTTTTGTGCTCCTCTTCCGTGATCTTATCCAGTATATATAGCAATCGAATAGACTTCTTTTTATTGATCTGACACTCTATCATATTCCTCTATTGCTTTCTGCACTCCTACTGTTGAGTTTTTTGGTTTTTGAATATATAGAGTCAAGTCATCTGCAAATAATGATATTTCACCTCTTCTTTTCCTAGACAAATACCTCTAACACCTTTCCTTTGCCTTAAGATGTTAGCCATGACCTCCAGTGTGATGGTAAATAAAAGTGAGGATAAAGGACATCCTTGTCTGGTTCTCTTTTTTTGATGAGGTTGCTTTAGTCTATTCTCAATGAGAACATTGACTGGTGGTTTCTCAGTTCAATACAATATAATACAATACAACTTGTATTATATCCAGGAATTTTCCTTCCATTCCTAACTTCTTTAGAGCCTTAAACAGGAATGGGCATTTGATGTTGTTGAATGTTTTTGTGTCTATTGATATTATCGTGTAGTTCTTATGTTTTTTTTTTGTCAATATGGTGAATAATGTTGATGGTCTTTAACATGTTGAACCATCCCTGAATTCCTAGAATGAATCTTACTTGGTCATTATGAATTAATTATTCATTTTATATACTTTTGTATTCTATTGACCAGTATTTATTAAAGGATGTTCATTAGAGATATCAATGTTCATTAGAGACATAAGTCTATTAGAGACATCAATTCTTGTGGGACCCTTTCCTGTTTTAGATATCAGTGTTATACTAGTTTGATAGAAAAAGTTTGGGAGTTTGCTGTTCTCTTCTAAGCTCTGGAAGAACTTCTGTAGGGTTGGTGTTACTTCTTCCCTGAATACTTGGTTGAATTCTCCTGTGAGTCCCAGAGGTGTTTTTTTTTCAAGGTCATCCTTTGATAACCTTATCTATTTCTTCTTTGACTATGGTTCTCGAGGTTTTTCATGTCTATCTGGGATAATCTGCAGAGATTGCTTGTTCAAATGTTGTCCATGTCTTCCAAATTGTTGGATTCATTGAGTACAGACCTCCAAAGTAATATGAAATGAATGTAAAAATTTCATTAGGGTCTGTTGTGATATGTTTGCTCCTTTCTTTCTCTAGTTAGGTTTGCCAACAGTCTGTGTATTGTGTTGATCCTTTCAAAGAATCAGTTTTTTATTACTTTAACTGTATTGTTTTCTCATATTCCCACTAATTTATCTCTGCTCTGATCCATACTATTTCTGCTCTTTTGTTACTAGTAGGATTATTTTGTTGACTCTGTTGTAGTTGTTGGAGGCTTTGTGACAGTGTGTCAATCATAAATCTCTCTTCTTTGTTCATGTGTAAATTTATCGCTGTCAGGCTTCCTTTGATAACTGCTTTTACTGTGTCCCAAAGGTATTCTCATTCTCATTGGTTTCTAAAAATTTCTTAATTTCGTCTCTAACCTAGGTCAATACCCACTAATTTTTTAGAAGAGAATCATCCATCCTCCAATTGCTTGCCTTTGTTTTCTTGATCTTCCCTTCATTGATTTCCAGCCTCCTGGCACAGTTGTCTGAGAGGGAAGTGTGAGTAACTGCTATATACTTTAATTTACTCTGGCTCAAGTTATATCTAAGTATGTGGTGTATTTTACAATACGTGCCATGTGCGCTTGAAAAGAATGTGAATGTTTTTGTATTTAGGTGGAGAGCTCAAAATGTCTCTCAGCTCAATTGCCTAATTTTAGTGTTTAGTTCTGTAGCCTCTTTGGTAAGCTTCTTTGCTGGTGACCCATCTTTTTCGGAGAGCAGTGTATTAAAGTCACCTACTATTAGTGTTGAGCCTGTGATTTCTTTTTTCATTCTTTGAAGAGGTTGATTGACAAATCTCTCAGGACACTCATTGGTCACATATATCTTCATTATGCTCCCTGATTCTTGGTCTACTGATCCTTTAAGCATTATAGAGTTCCTACCCTTATCTCTTTGTATGGCTTTCACCTTGAGATCAATTTTGTGAAAAATTAGGACTGCAATCCTTATAGTTTTGTTTTGAATTGCTGTTTGCTTGAAAGATTTTGCCAGCCCTTAATTTTCAGCCTATTTTTGTCTGTGGACTTCAGATGTGTTTCTTATGATGACAGATTGATGGATTATATTTTAAAAGTCAGTCTGATAGTCTTTATCTTTTAATGGATGGGTTTAGGCCATTAATATGCAGAGTTATTACATCTATCTGTGGATTCTTTGATGTCATCACATACCTTTTTGTGTTCGTTGCTTGCCTCCTCCCTCCTTGTGATAGTTAGGTTTTTGGTTCCAAACTGGCCAATAGGCACATTTGGGCAAAGATTAATCAGGTCATAGCTTGATTGGAGGATAAGGAGGTCAATGGCTTTTCAAGGGTTACCCCTATCTCTTTTACTCTCTGGTGACCAGATCAGCATTCTGTTGTTTTAGGTAGTTCTCTCCTTCAACTTGTGTGCACCTTACCTGTAGGCCAAGTGCATATATGGATCAAGTCACTGTAGTTCAAGACTCCTTGGAGACCTGCTTCACTATGCGACTGGTGTATATATCACTTGAGCTTGAGGTTAGTGGATACTGTCTTCTTGCATGGTTTGAGTTCAATATTCCATCCAGATCTGCTTACCTAAACTCAAGTGTCTGTTGTTGACCCACCCTGCTGTCAGCTGCCTGTGGGCAGACTTTGCCTGAGGGAAGTCTCTGTTGTCTGATTCCTTGACCGTGGACTGAAGCTCTTTCCATGAGTTGAAGGACTTTCAGCATATTAAGTGTTCCACAAAAATGAGTTGAACTGAGCCCTCTTTAACTGCTGTGGACTAATTAGCTCTTATATTTCTTCTTAGTGTGTAAATCTGTCTGTCTATCTATCTATCTATCATCTATCTATTCATAAGTGTCCTGGTTTCATTTCTCTAGAGAACCCTGCCTAACACAACCCCTATCCTTGTGTTGTAAGTGTATCGAGGGGTTCATTCTTGTCATCCTTTCACCATTAACCCCATGTTATCCTGGGGCCTGTTTCTGGTGTTTTGACTTCTGGGTGGAGTTCCTCTATGTAGTGTTCTCCCATTTGTGCTTGGTGTTGGTGGATGTTGTTCTTCTGACCATGGTGAGTTGGTAAGCATTTTTTGAAGAGCTGTGCTTCCTTTAACATATTCTTTGAATTTTTTCCCCTGTCTGGGAAGACTCTGACTTCTTCATTTATGTTGATAGATATTTTGATAGATATGTTGCTGGGATTGAGTATTCTTGATTTGGCATTACTCTCTTTCAACTTTAGGAAGCTATTACTCCACTCTCTCCCTTCTTCATAGAATCTGCTGATATTTCTGAGTATCTAAGTATTTTATAGGTTACTGCCTCCCCCCCACCCCCAGCTATTCTTATGATTTTCTTTTACCTCAAAGTTGGATACATGAACCATTATATGCCTTGTCAAGTTTTGAGATTCAGTCTAGTTGGTGTCCTTTCTGATTTCTGGATGGCTGCCTGATTCTCATTCATTAAGTTGGGGAAGTTTTCTTCCAAGAATTCCCTCACTATTTTTGCAGTTGACTTCTTGATTGTGTCCTATTCTTGTAGCCGAATTATTCTAAGGTTATTCCTCTTTATAACATTGGACATTGTTCTCAAGTTTCTTCAGCCTCTTTGATGATCTTATTTGACTGCCTTTCCAGTTTCCTTAAGTCTACCTGGTAATCTCCTCTATGTTTTCCTCCTTTTTCTGTATTGCTTCTCTCATCTCCTATATGACCTCCAAGCAACATTCTGAAGATTTCTTTCCATGGCAAATCAATGTCTGCTTTTTCTATGCATGTCATTAGGCTCAGGACTTTCTCCAACATTGCATTTTGTTTCTTCTGTTTTTCATTGATGTTGTTGAGGCAAGAATGCTTCTGTAGACTGCCTGTAGTAAACTGTGCTGGCGGGGTCAGGCCACTGCTTTATCTCACTGGGGGTTCGCTCTCTCCCTAGCCAATGATAATTCCCTTTGCTGGGCAGGGGCTACTAAAGGTACCAGTGTGCAGACTGTGTGCAGGCACCTGTCAAGAGCACCAGCTATAGTCTTATCCTAACCACCAAGGGAGGCACTGGGAAGACTTGGAGAAGGGGGACCTCAGCGTGGTTGTGCTGCTTTCCCTGAGGGCAAGAATCTGGGTAGGATATCTTAATAATTTCCACAGTACCCTGTTCTGAGACCAGTTTCTAAGTTCTCTGCCTGATTTGGTAGAGTGCAGCACAGGTGCCAGCACTGCAGAGGGAATTACTATGGTGTGAAGTAAGGGAGATACCAGTAGTGTTGTGCTGTTTTTCTTGTGGGCAAGAATCTGGGTGGGAAGTCTAAATGGTTCTCATGGAGTCCTGATCTGAGTCTGAATTCCAAGTTCCCTGTATTTCCTGCTTTGCTAGGGGCCAGGAGAGAGGGGATTTCCATGGTGAGGGGAAAAGGAGAACTCAGTTCAGTTAATCTGTGTCCTCTGTGCTCAGGAATCAGAAGGGGGACTCTGAGCTGAATCCCACAGCGCTGAGAATCTAAACCCTGTGTCTAGATTTCCTTACTTGGCTTCCTTACCAGTTGTTCTCTGGTTCACACAAAGAAAGATCTAGGTAGCATATTCTTTCTTAGTGCCATCGTCCTCTGTTATTTATTTACTTTATAGAGAGAACTACTTTTTAAGTAATCACTCAGGTAATACTTTTTTTGCCAGAAATTTCCAAGTACTGACATGCATACTCTCTCTTTTGTCATACATCATTATTTTATTGCAATTACTCTGTGGGAAAAATAACAACTGATATATTTTTGCAATATGGCCTTTAATAATACCCACATTTTGTATTTACAATGTGCATTTTTTTTAAATCAGTGACTCTATTTCAAATAATTTCCTTTTAGGAAGCTATCAGAATAAGACACACAACTGCCCTTAAAAAATACCTGGAATAAGGTCATTGAGAACATGAGTCAAAGAAGGTGTGTAACCAGCTAAGCTCTGCTAATGAAATAGATTTCCCCAAGCAAGCAAAAGTACGTAACGGATGGTTTAAAGATTTAAGGGCAATGGCAAATACAGGGATGGGAGGAGTCCATTAGGTTGTCATCTTGCATTGTCATTTATCTCTCTGTCTACCCTTCTAATGACTTCTTTCACATCCCAAGCAAGGAAAAGAATGGAAAACAGAGTTCCTCTTTTAACTGGTCTCACAGGAGTCCTTCAAATCAGATATTTGGATTTCCTCCAAGTGGTGTCTTAAATACACCCATTGATGGACAAGCAAATAGGATAAGCGAATCCAGTAAAAGAAGTGAATTCTTTGCTTCCGCCAGATTCTTTCAGCATCAATATCATCAGATCTGTCCTTTCACTCAAGCTCTTGGACTCACTGGTAATCACCCTACTTTTGAAGTCGTTTCAACATCCTCTCTGTGTCATCTAATTGTTGTTAGGTGCCATCATGGTCCAATTGTCTCCATTAAATTTGCATTAGACTGCTCCATTCACTCCAGACAGGGTAAGGTGGCACGCTTTATCCCAACTGTGACCATCCTGAAAATCTATCTTGTACTGGCTCTCATCACAGCAGGATTCAGACTGTTCACTTTGGAAAGACTGCAGACCTTATTTAGCAGGGAGAGAATTCAATAAAATACTTACCAAGGGAATTTAAGAGTTGGTTTTATGAGACCTGAAATTCATTTTGCTTGAATTTAAATGGTTTTCTGCAGAGGAAGGAAAATCCTGCTAGCGATCAGAGGATCATGTGACCTTCAGTCTGCCCAGTGAAAGCAGCCAGGCAGTGTACTCTCCCAGCTACAGATTCACATTGTCCTGCTACCTTGCCTATGCCAAAAACATGCAGTTGCTCCCTTTCACGAGCCTCTAAGGTCATAAGACAGACAGTTCTTTCTTGATTACTCAAACAAATACACGTCTGATTCAGAGGGGTTGGGGGGGGGGGGGGAGTTGCAAACAGTCAACACTTAGAAAGGGCAAGGCTGCTTTCGATTTTTAAGCCAACCTGATGAATCACCACATCCATGACTAATTGTGGTGCGAAAATGTGCCCAGGAAGATGGCCTCCCGTTTATCAAGGGAAACACTAAGGGAGACATAAAAATGTGGAAGATTTTTTTGAGTGATAATTGAGCATCCCAATAATCCCACTAACATGATAAATATCTACAGTACATATGTCTGTGTACTTCTTCACAAGGATTTCACTTCATGAGCTCAAAGTTGTTTTTCCCAAACATTTTCCAACTTTCATTAGGTTAATCAAAGGCAGCTACTTTAATACATTATGTTGATGAAGATAATCATTTTAAGGCACTACTTAGAAAAACAAGCATATGGGCTGAGCCCTGGTGGCGTAGTGGTTGTGTGAGGGACTGCAACCCACAGGGTTGGCAGTTCAAATCCAGCAGTGGCTCTCCAGGAGCAAGGCTGGGCTTCCTCCTCCCACCAGGGCAGTGATTGCCCCCCCACCAAAAAAAACAAACAAACAAGCATACATTTGAAAATTTCAGGCTTTGGTAATGTAGTTACCAAGGATATATATGATAACGAAAAAGATGCAATTCTTGTCCTCAATTAGATACATTTTGGAAGTTAAAAAGAAATAAACAGATAACATAAAATTATAATATCACATGATAAATTCAATAACCGTCATGCATAAGGTAGGGCATCAAGGGAGGAAATGCTGGTGGAAGGGAGATTATCAGGAAAAGCTTTTTAACAATGAGTGAGCTGCTTCTATAATCGCAGATAATCTTATGAAGGGATGGAAAGGCCTTAGAGAGAGCCCAGAAACAAGGTGGTTCATCAGCAGCTCTACTGGAACCACATGTGACAATTGGGCCCAGGTTCCTGTTCTTGCTGTGTGTACTCAAACAGGCACAGCTTGACCCAGAAATACAACCCCAATATCTGCCCTCAGTCTTTCCATCAGTTAGCGAAGGTTATTGTCTTCATCAAGCTGGACTAAGTGTCTTTAAATGGATTACCCATGACAGCTACCCGCCAGAAGAAACAACGCCAACTATTTGTACATAAAATTAAAAAAAATTCGAGTTTAAAAAAATAAAATAAAATAAAGGGATGAGACAATGAATGGAGAAATTCCAGGACAAGGAGATTGCATACATTTTTTTTTAAAGAAAGTTAATGCTACTGAAAAGAACTGAATGGAGGATGGGAAACAAAAATTATTTGGTGAGTTGTTAGTCTGGAATATTGAGGTGCATTATATTCTGGTAAGGACAAAATCCTGAGGGCCAAGTTCAGCCCATTACTATTAGAACACAGCCACACCTATTCATTTAGGTACTGCCTCTGGCTGTCCTTGTTTGCAATGCAGAGTTGAACAGTTATGTCAGAGACAGAGTGAGGCACACTCACTACTTTGCTGGGCTGCTTGGTGCACTACAAATCACAGTGAAGTAATTATAAGGCGATGTTTTCAGAGCCATGCATATTAGAACATACTATTTCTCTTTTATCCCTTCCATTGCATACCCACCATGTCAAAGCAAGACAAGGAGACTTCCTCTGTCAGACAAAATTAAACCAAATTCTCTTAGTGACATGTGGACTACTTTGTCATCGAATTAAATGGCAAAGCAAAGCATTTGGTATACAACGACACTAACTATATGCATAGAATATAATACACCTCAACACTAACAGACAAAGAATTCATCACAGTATCCCCAACTCACAAGAAAACAACAGGAGGGAAAATTAGTAAACTTAAAATGGAATATCTCAACTCAGCAGAAATTCTACTTAAGAGTTTAGGAAAGCAAGACAAACCTGCAGCTCCGGTAAGATTCTGACTGATTCACATGCTAGTGAATCAAGGCAAGTCATTTTCCCAATAGGGAGTTGATCAAGCCATGTTTGATGGCAGCAGCTGAAGAAAGGCATCCAGAGGAAATCGGCTAGTTTAGGGCTATTATCCTTTTCATTAGAATAATGGACTTAATAGCCCAGAACATCAAGAATAAATGGAAAACCAAGGCAACCTTAATTTCAAGTTATTTTACTTAGCTCTTGATAAACCAAAAGATGTTACTAATAGGGTTTAATTGTTGCCATTTGAGTAGTTAGCAAGTAGTTTGAACTTAAGAATTAGAATCTTTGTGTAGTTTCACATTGGCATAACTTCAGACAAAAATATTTTCAAGAAGTTGAGAAACCACTATCTCAGTACAATTTGAAATGGAATTAGTAATTAAACTGGGTAAAACTATATGTAGAGCAGAAAAAGATGTATTTTTACACACTTACAAATCTTGTGAAGATATAAGGTATTTGTTATTGCATTATTAATGAGCACTTTGAAGAAAATAGCTGAATCAATCATATATTTATTGATCCAGTAGTGTCAATGGTAAATTTCATTCCTTCTCATGGACTTAACCATCATTTTAATGAAATCTTGTCAGATATAGGAGTTTTGAATCTACACAAATTTTAATGCATCAACAACAGTAACATTTTACTGAGATTATTTTCATTCAGAGCCAAAATTGAGCTTTTCTAAATGAGATAGAACTACCTTTAAACAATTACTATCACACACTGGACAGTTTGGGAAATCAACTGTTGATGCAGATTTGACCATGTTTCTTAATTAACTCCACTTCCAATTAGAATATGTGTGGCAGTTACATAATCTGTCAACTTGCACAAAGGGGTGGAGTCTAACCTGTCAATCAGGTCATAGCCAATGATGCCCCTATGTGGGCATGAGAGTTCTGGGAACTCCTGCATTCCTCCTTGGAGGCATGACACACACTCTCTCCACTTCACATTCTGTTGAGAGGTCACATGAAGCTATCCTGATGGCAGCCAGAGCCCGGGAACTGGAGAAGTCACATGGAGAGCTGCACCAATACTGAGATACTTCCACAAGACTTTTCATTCACTGGCCTGTGATCTTCCTGCTTTTGGCATCATTGCATATGCTTCATAAGTCTGTAGAAGAATGTATGGACTGGTATTGTAAATGTGGGCTAATATTGAAATATCGAACTTATGGACTTGATCTGGACTGGGCCTGGATTTTTTCTTAATATACAATTACTCTGGGATATAAAAGTCTCTCTTATACACATAAGTGTCTCTGGATTTGTGTCTTTAGCCAATCCAGACTATCCAGCATGAAAGCACTGGGTATACAAAATCGTAAACTTTCAGTTACAACTGTTATTTACTAGGAATTTGACTTATAAGACCTGTCAACTTGTTTTTTATGCCAAAAGTTAAAACAGAAAGTAATATTTGCATCTGATCCAAATTTGGAACAAATATACTTTCTGAGCTCAAACTATATTTGAGGCAGTTGCACTGAGGCAGTGCAAATGTGAAGTTCCCATATTAAAAAATCTGTGCAAATGAGGAAGTTCTGTATCAACTTGAATTGGATGTAATTATTCTGCAATGTGCTGCCATATTTAAAAAGTAAACATCAAGGGAAGCATCTGACATAATTCTACACATGCTTTACAAGTGATTACTATGTTCAATTAAAACTATAGACCCATGGAGATATAATCACATCTACCACTATCATGATATATCTACAAATATAAAAAGGCATTTTCAGAGATAAAATACATAAAATCTCAATGCAGACCAGCATGAATAAATGCATAATGCAGAGCACTAACATGACTGCTATGTTTCAGCCCTCTGTAGCAACCATCAGCAAAATTTGCAAATGTATTGTGGCATGAGAGTAAAACAGAAAACAAGATCTATTTCCCTCCATTTCCCTGTGTGTATGTGTGTTTTAAGTGAAACAATCAGAAAATAGTTCCCTATTTCTGAGATTGAGAAGACCATCAGATGAGTGGATATTTGGTGACAAAATTAAGGAGCTGTAGTAAAGCTGTGGGGTAAGTTAAGTGTCAGGCTGCTTGCGAGTTCCGTGCTTCCCATCTCTCAATCTTTCCCCACCCACCCCTGCCCCTAGAAAGGTGAGACTGTCTATTCCCATAAAGATTTCTAAAACTTTGCAACCCTATATAGCATCAATGGGGTGGCATTGGGTTTTATATCATGGACAAGATCATTTTGAGGCTATCTTAACCAATGCGTGTGGACATGGCATAAATGGTTGAATATAAGAGTCCATCATTCATAGGGGAGGTAGATTCTAGGGATCCAAGTGATAGTTAGATGCTGTGGGGTCAGTTTTAAGGTGTGGTGTCACCATGTGTGCATTGTAGAAATGTTGTAGGGTTCTTGCTATTGTCTTTCATTTAGCTTATTTTTAACAGTTTCACAGACATACTAATCACATATCATACATTTCAATAGTTCAATCACATTCATAAGAGTTGATCCACCATCATTGCAATAAATCTAGGATATTTCTTCTACTTCCTTGTTAGCTATCCATGTCCTGTCAACCCCATAAAGCATTACACTCTAGAAAACTCCCAGGGGCAGTGCTGGCCTGTCCTGTAGCGTCACTATGCATTGGCACAGACCCATGGCACTGAGTTTGGAATATTTTGATATAGCTGCACTAACCCACTTTCCATTATTCTCTGCCGAGGACGACTATTCCCATGTTTGGTCCATTGGCCAAAGGTCAACTCAGTCTTTATTATATTATTAACTGAAGAAACACAAGTACTCTTGATGTTGCTCTGCTAGGGGTAGTTTCTTTCCAATGAATGTCTTGTCCTTCTTAGTGCTTCATACTCGTAAGTGTGTTTCAAAAACCATAATAATATATCTATTCAAAGAGTTCAGGAGACAAGGTTCTGTTGTATGGGGTAACCAATCAGTTCTGCTTTGGAAATTTAACAATGTTTCTTAAAGACCACTTTAGATGGTAAACATAGCTAGAGACTGGCCATCTGCACACAGTGCACTCATCAGACAAATGTCTCAGGATAACCTCCACTTGGTTATAAGTTGACATAGACTCTATAATTATTCCCTACCTGTGGTTCATGTTTTATTAAGGAAAAGTAAAAAGTCTCAATTTTAGAAAAATATAATGCAGTCAACAGAATACAAGAAATGAATGAATTAATAATGAGAAACCACTAAGACTTATGGAAAACATTCCTCCTGCTGAGACATTTTAATTCACAATTTCATTTACTCCCATGGCATTTCTGTCTCATGCTTTCCAAAAAAGAAAATAGAGTTGTTACAGAAGGGAAATAACTTGCTGAATCTAAGGCCACATTTTCAGTACCCAATCTCTCCAACAAGCATATATGTAGATAAAGGTAAGGAAGCATATGGTGCATCTTTACTTAAGGAAAATGAAATTATATTGAATATATTAGCTATTACAGAGAAACTAGATGCATTTTTCTATCTGAAGGTTCTGTAGGAAGATACTGAATATTTCAGTGCCACAAAATTACCTCTACTGAAAAAATTGGGAAAAATAAAATTCCACTATTTGAGAAATAATATATTTAGAGTACATATACTCTATGCATGTGAAAGGAGGCGGACATAAACTGAAAATTCTAAATCCAACTTTATGAGGCGGACAGGATTCCTGTGGGACTTCATATTAGGCTATTTTGAGTTGGGAGTACAAATATTTTGTTCAAAATGCTAAGAAACGCATTTAAAACATCTCCTAATAGGGTTATAAATGGCCTATTGAAAAGAACAGAAACTAATTTGCCCCCGTGTGGGTGATATTATTATTATATTGAAGAAACCAGTATTTCCTACTATTATTTTTTCTCTGACTAAATGATAGTTTTAAGCAGAATGAGGCATGTGGATTGGAGGAAGTCTTGTTAGCAAGCTGCAATATGTAGGTGTCAGAGTCTTGCTTGCTCAAACTGAGAACTTGAAATATTTGTTGATGAAGATCCAGAATTACAGACTTCAGGAAGGATTACAACTCAATGATAAGATGACCAAAATCCTCAGAATGGGACCAATAGTTAGCATCACGTTAACAGAAAAAAGATTGAAGTTGCCAAGGATTCTGTCCTGTTTGGGTATGTTAGGTAGCCAGAATAAGGGCTAAAAGGGGTTGTCCCCCTAAAGTGACCAGATTTTAACATTGGTAGAGTGGGGCACCATTAACTAGGGCAGGGGAGTAGAAGAGGGGGTATATTCCCTTCCCGTTCTTCCGCTATTCCCTAGCTTGTCGTGCAGGCTTTCCAAAAATCAGGACTTTTTTAGAACGCAGGGGAAATTGTTTAAAATCGGGCCTGTCCCGTCTGGTCACTTTATCGTCTACATAGAGTCACAACAAAGGGATTGGAAAGAAATCAGACACATTAATTAGACGCCTATGGAAAGATGCAAACTGAGCATGCTCAATCACAAAACCACTAGGCCCAGTTAGTACCATAGACTGCCAAAACTCTTTCCGACTTTTGGAAAGAATGAATGACAAGCTAGGGAACGGGAAGGGAATACACCCCGCCCCCTTGCCGGCAAGGGTGTCCTGCTTTACCAATGTTTAAATCTGGTCACTTTAAATTAGGTACACAGTCTATATCCAGCCACGTGACATCATCCCGGTGCACATAAATGAGGACCTCAGCCAATGAGGTTAATACCTTCAATCACTCCTCCCCAGACAAAGGCGCTAAGAGCCTGCCACAGGAAGGCCAAGTTTCTTTGACTCCTCTTGACTATTCTTTTCCTCTTCCCAGGTTCCAGTGTGCTCTTGCAGGTTGGAGGGTGGGGGCACACACATGACGCCGGGGACCTGGGGCCGAGCTTCCTCCCAGGCCTCTCTCTCAGGGCGCTCTTTTGTGATTTCCTTCTCTTGAACCTTGTGAATACCTGATACTTTCCCTTTCCTCATAGAAGTCACTTGGATTTACAAAAGTGCTTCTGCTACGTCAATTCTTTGAACATTCCAAAGCAAGAACCGAGGTATGAACCATTCCAGAAACCTACGATAGTCTCCATCACTGCCCGCAGAAACAGCAGTGAAAAGATCAAATGACAAGTTGCATTGGTAAACCCAGTGTACAAAACTTCTTTAGAGTCTCAAGAAGCAAAGATGTTATTTTGAGTACTGAGGTGTGTCTGACCCAAGCCATGGTACTTTCCATCGCCTCGTAGGCCTGTGAAGGTAGACATTGCATAAAGAATGCTGCAGAAGAATTGGTATGTCTGAATTGTGGAGCTATTTAAGAGTATTGAACATACCGTAGACTGCCAAAACAACAAATGTGCCTTGAAGGAAGTACAGCCAAAATGCTCCTTAGAGACAAGGATGTGTACACTTTGTCTTACACACATTGGGCCAGTTTTCAGGAGAGACTAGTCCCTGGAGAAGCACAAAGGAAGAGAGGAAGGTCCTCACTGAGATGGACTGACAACAATGAGATGGCTACAACAATGGGCTCAGCACAGGGACACCTGTGAGGTTGGCACAGGACCAGGGAGGGTGTCCTTCTGTTGTTCACAGGCTCTCCTGGGTCAGAACTGATCCTATGGCTCCTCACAACAACAAAATAATAGGAAATAAGTGTAAATTTTGGAACATAAAGATTTGATAAAGGTTATGCTTTTTGATTGGTGAAAAATTATTCTTTGTGTCTTAATATATTAGATGGCAATTTATGTCTAAGATAGTGTTCCCTTTCCTTCTGTGTTTTTAAAAAATTGTTTCAGCCTTGTTTTGTGTACTTTTTTCCTTCCTTGTATCATGTAGTTCAACCTTAAACATTTTGTGGTTGATTGTCCTTTAAATTTTTTATCTAATGCAAACATTTCTCTGATTTGTAAACAGAAATAAGATATCACTATAACCACATTTCTACTTCTTTGTGGTACTTAAGTACTCAGTCTAAGCTGTGAGGTGAATCTCTCCCTATAGGTGGCATAAGACTAGACAGTCCAACTCAAATAAAATGGCAAAATCTATAGTTTTTTCTCTATGAGGTATCCTTCCTCATACTGTCCTCATGTCTGGATCTGCAATCACAATTGGATCACTTCAATAAGTTCTAATGTCCACCATTAACTCATTAATGAGAAACTAAACTGCTATATCTAAGTAAACTCAGTGATAGTGGATGTGGTTTTTGCTTTGGTGTTCTCTTCCAAAAAAAAGTTTCTATTTTAAACATTATTTGGAACATGGGATAAGAAGACTTGCCCCTTTTTAAATAGATTTTAAAGATCAGGGATCAATAGAGGAGATCTTGGTGAGTATAGAGGGATAGACTTGAGAAGACTATGCATATTTTTTAACACAAAACACTGTCCAGCTAGTCACCAAATAAAATATAATAAATTATGTGAAAGAGTAAAATGAATCTGAGGTACATGTCGTCTTAAAACTGGACAACATCTAAGAGTTCATAGTATTTCTTCACTCCATCCAAGACTGTAATTATCTCTGTTATACCACCACTAACAGATGGTCAAAAACTTATACCACAATTTTGGTTTTTCCTGTTAAACCAGCTTGACTTCAGAAATGTCTTGGCAAACTGCTATTTAACTGTAAAAATGCATCTGTTCAGAAACCCCAAAATAAACACATCTCCCCCAGGAGACAAGTATGTTCTGTAAAAATCTTTGAACTTTCTGAGAATGCAGTAAGCATGACTTCATTACAAATTCGCTCTACTGTGGCAGCAGCAAGGTCCTGTGTGTCCGATTACGAGGTGCTAAATGCACTTGGTGATGGCAGTGGACAGAGGGCAGTGGACAGAGAGGTGTATGCTCAGATCCTAGTTGGTGTCTAGCATCACATTTCAGGAAGCTAAGAAGAGATCTTTAATGAATCAATTTAATTGGACAATCTTAAACCATTGTACACATTATACATGAAATATGTCATGATATGCACACTATGCAATGGTGTAAATCTGTACCGAATAGCACATTTAACAGACATTGCCGATGGAAAGCAAGACCTTTCCCTGGGTGCCATGCACAGTAGAACACTCAGTGTTCTCAGCTACAGAACTAGGACACAGAGAATTTAGCAAAAGGTAGGCAGGAGAGTTTTGAACATGCTTTATGATTTGTTAGTGGACGTTTTTGTATGGGATCCTGAATTTGTAACATGTCTTAAAATATAACAATCCTATTCTTATCTCTTATTTTACAGAGTATTAAGGTTTCAAATTTAGCAGATGATATTTCTGTTTTCTAGTATGGACCTTTAGACAGAGAAGGAGAGCATTTCTAATCTCTACATGGCTTGCTTAATTTTCCTTTGCCTTTTCTGCTCTTGGCATTTCTTCATTACTTGTCTAATGGAGAAGAGATTGCATTAATATTCAATGATCTATAACCATGTATTTGAAATCATTTCAACTTTCATCTGGGAATGAAAAAGAAGGCATCTTGATGCATTGTGGCATTAATAGGGAGTGGGGTAAGACTAGAGGAGATAGATTTTATTTCTTAACTGCTAATGCCTTTCCTGATTCCAAGGCTTCTTATATTTTTTCACTTTTAAGCTGCTAGCAACTTATATTCTGATGATCATGCAGATGACACGGTGCTAAGGTCATCATGAGTTGGAACTGAATGGATGGCAACAGACCATTACAAAACTATAATTAGGAAAATGGGTAGATATTTATTATAGGCTTTGATTTGTTTCAAGAAAGGAGGGAATGCTAAGATTTCTTTTGACTACTTTGTGAATTTTATAATTTCTAGGGATATTTCCTTATGGTTGTGATTCAGTCTCAAAATGCTCTCTTTCCCATCTCTACTCAACTCTTTAAATCTGAACTCCTTCACACATCCACATGTGTGCACGTGTCCCAGTTATACAAAACATTTTGGATTTCATATTTCTTACAAAACTTTTGGAAAATCCAAGGGCAAATTAATGAGAAACACGTGGGACTGAATTCCCTCTGAGGTTTACAGGCAGGGTGAAAGGACTTGGCAAAAAGCAACGTGATTAGCATAAGAGAAAAGGGCAAAAAAGAAAGAAAGGAAATTTCAGCTTCAGAGTGTTCAAATTTTCTCCCAATCCATTTAGATTTTAAAAGAAAGCATGTGCTAGGGGCCTGGCTCAGGGAAACTGCCTGGTGATCTGATCCAGCATTCTGGTCCACCATCAAAAGAGGCTCCCTAGCATCTCTACTAGATAATTTAGAGTTAGAAGAAAACCCGTAGTGGGATGCAAACTTACGTTACTTTTATCTCATCATTGTTGTGAGACTCTAATGAACTCTTGTGGTCTAAAGAAGAACACATAAAGATTCTATTTTTAATAATACCCTTAATTCTCTGCCAGAAACTTTTGAATCCATGTACTTATATCTTCTAAAGCATATACCTGCACAAAACACATCAGACATGAACAGTGGACTAGCCCCTTTTGTTTCCCTCTCTGATGAGTTTTTTCATAGGGCTGGTAGACCATGATTTAGAAAACCTTCAGCCTCGGGGGAAACAATGTGTCAAGACTGGAGCAGGCTGAAAGAACAGAGAGCACCTAGGAAAGGAAAAAAAAAGCAGTAATCGAGGTGGGAATGGCTACCCTGGGGTACCTGAGCAAAGGACCTCAGCTGCTAACCCAAAGGACAGAGGATCTAGTCCACTCTAAGGAACCCAAGAAGAAAGACTCAGAAACCTCTTTCTGAGTCATTGAAAATCATACAGAGCACTTTTCTACCCTGGCACAGGGTTTGCCATGAATTGGAACCAACTCAACAGCAACTGGCTTCACTTGGGAAGTAAAGAGGACATACACCTGAAAATTGGAAGTGGAAATGAAAACGTGGATTCATACAAGAGATGAGTAAAGATAAGGTCAGCCGGATTTAGCTGCTGCTGGGCTTTGGGAATCAACAGTTAACTTCACTTTCAACAACAGGAAAAATTCAAGACGCTTGGGAGAGACTGTAATGTCGTAAGTTTTGTATGCTGTGCAATTAATTATAATTTGACCATTATCGACAACTTAGCAGCTTAAATAAGCACATACTTTTTATGTCCTAGTCTCAGTGGGCCTGCCCCTCTCCATAGGTAGTTCATAGAAGGATGGTCTGCTTCTAGAGAGTCAACAGGGAAATCTGTAGCCATAATAATATCATAAGCTTACAATGCCTTACATAGCCGAGTCGAAGGATTGACACCTCCTTGCTTTTGCCATACAACATAACCTAATTAAGGGAGAGAAGCCCAGGTGGTAGAGTGGGCATGCATTCAGCTGAGATGCACAAGGTCATCAGTTCGAAACCACCAGACACTCCTGAGGACAAAGATAAGGCTTTCTATACCATAAACAGGTATAGTCTCAGGCATTCGTAGGGGCAGTTCTACCCGGTTTTATAAGGGTTGCTGTGGATCAGCGTTGTCTTGATGGAAGAGTCCTTTTTTAGATTCTCTCAAGCATTTTGAGGCACGTCCCAGGATGCTGCCCAATGTGAATAGAATCAGCACTAAATGAAAAGTTGGAGGTGCAAATCCACTCAGTGGCAACTCAAGGAGAACATTCTGGAAATCTCCTCCCCCGAACCTTTGTCGGTGTAAACAGCCTTGTGGAGCCCAACCCTACTCGGATGCACACGGAGCTGTCGTGGACGGGCACTGACTCAACAGCAACTTGTTGTTTTGGAAGCCCGGCACAGATTCTGTGCACACAAAAGAAGGAAATGGTACCAGAGGATGACTCACTGGGGTCACCTTAGGGTGTGTCTATCACAGTGGGGATGTGTTCTGCTTGAGGTGTTAGGGGAGATTTCCAGTGAACAAGTCGAGAAGGTTTCCTTCTTCGTGAACTTTTGATAGCAGTTTGATTTAAACTACTAAGTTCTCCAAGCATGTCTTTATCTAGCTTGTGCTGCATGGAGCTATAAAATCAAGAGGAATAAGCTTTGATTGTGCCAATGAAAATAAAATGAAATGAGTCAGGTGTTGGTGAAAGAAAAAAACTTACAAAGATAGGTATCATACCCTCCCTCAGAAAGAGCTAGAAAGCTCGGAGATGGATGTTTATCCTTTAAAGCCAAAGATAAAATAATTTCATTTTCTTATCTGGAAAGCTTCAGAGCACATAAATTGGCAGCCTCTCAGACAACTATCTTTTGGAAGAAGAAGCAATACCTCCCACCCACACTTCAGCATCACAGTCAACTTCCAACTAACACACAGAAGTTAACACTGGTCAGTGCGCAACAAAATCTTGACCTCTGATTTCATTTGGAAAATTGAAGAAAGATTTATGAGCAGAGCCCCACAGACAATATTGCTAACAATGGGCTTTCCATTATCAACAATTCCTTCTACTTCCTTCTTTTCTTATCCCTAAGTGGGCAGAGATCAACTATGCTTGAGTTTATGTGACCAAATCTGTCAACAAGAAAATCAATTGGGTATAAAAACCCTCCTTTCTGGTGCCTTTGAGCAATGAACACTGTTTTTGCAAGCCGAAGGCAGAACAAAAGATCACATTCCACACCACTGTTTTTGGATGCCTCTGATTTCGCTCTGAGTAGTGATGCCCCAATGTATAGTAGAACAAGATTTTTCCCGGTCCTGCACCATATTCACAATCATTGGAATGCTTGAAGTTACTTTGAATCTCAAATAGTGGCTTCCTTCCTACAATGCTGTTTTCCACAGCTGGTTCTCTCTAGACCTCCTTTCTTTCTACCCATCCCTTAAATATCCCTTAGTCTCCTATTGTTCCTTACTAACCTTCCAATAGGTTCTTTGACTAAATTATTCAGAAACCATTTTGGTCATACTAATATTTTAAAATATAATCAATGTGTGAATTTATTTCCCACTTTCCCTTGTATATAATATCCTTTCTCACTCCTTTTAGCTAGGAACCCTGGTCATTTTCTGAGGAAGTTTAGGGTTAAAACAGAGAGGTAAGAGAAAATGCTGTCTGCAAGTAGCTTTTGATTTCCAAAATAGGACCTGGGAATCATCAGGGAAAAAAAAATTCTTGAAACTGAGACTTCGTTTAAAAAAATATATTTTTTAATTCCCTAAGCTCCAGCCCTCATTTCAGGACATGGGCTAATGGAGCTTGGGTCTACACTTTTATAAGGAATGACTGTGTGGAGATGGCAAAGTAGGAAGGAGGAAGAAGATGTGATTTTTCCTTGAAAAGAATACATGAGTCTCAAAGGGGCAGCTCTTGAGGTGTCTTGTTTCCTTCTCAGAAGCAGAACAGCCACACTGCCATTCTTTGTGCTTGGGTCAAAGTGAGAAAGCAAGGAGATTGAAAATGCTTAGAAAAAGCCTACATAGGTTAAATGAGAGACAGGTCCTCAGCATATCTATACTAGATCCATGAGTTGTACAAATGGGATTGCAATGGGTGGCAACTGGTGACGTCACCAAGAGGGTGGCTAGATCCTTCCACGGCCGAGTCTTGCACAACAGAGAACGAGCGCTCTTGTGTGGCTCAGTGGGTTGATATGGAAATTCCACAAGGGCCTAGGAGAAACCCTTGGTTGGAGAAAGAACATGACAGAAATTAAGAATATCACAACTCATAGGGACTAGAAGGAAATAAGACATCTTCAGATGTTCAAACAGAGCATCCATACCACAGAGAAGACCAGCACAGGACCCCAGCGGACCAGACCAATCCTAATGCAGCAGGCAAATCAAGAATGCAGAAGAAAGTGGCCCTGATTGCTGACACCAGAGTATAGATACAGGTACTCATGGAGAAAGATGAGGCATGGGTAGCAGGCAACACAGCAAAAATAGGAACCTAACTGTTGAAAGCGTATTTACTCAAAAGAGATTGAGGTATCATGGATGGGAGTTTTGTTGACCTGTCATGTCAATTTGCCTGGGCCAGGACACTCAGTGGTTCAGTAGCTGATGCCTAGTAATCCCCCATGATGTGACCCAGCATAATGCAATCTGTTCTATAATGGGATCGGCCATGATCAGTCATGCAGTCATGAGAAGATTCAAGTAGAAAGCTATCCTTGGGGTGTGGCCTACTTCTTATAAGAATTCTTCCTGGGGAAAATGTCCTTGTTTTAGCTAGGTCTGTTTCCTGCACCTGGTGGCAGACTGGTTATGAGGTGGCCTGCTAACTACAAGGTTGGTAGTATGAAACCATGAACTGCTCCTTGAGAGAAAGATGAGGCTTTCTACTCTGGTAAAAAGTGACAGTCTTGAAAACCCACAGGGGAACTACCCTGTGCTGCTGTGTCGCTTTGAGTCAGAATTGACTGGCTGGCAGTGAGTTTGGTTTTTGGTTTGCTATCCTGCTCCTGGCTCTTCGACCTTTGCTTCTTGAGGCTTGAACCAACAGTTTGCCTATTGCCCACTGATTCCTTCTGGCCTGCCATCTGACCTGTTGACCTTAAATTCCTTCACGTCTTCTTGGTGACCTTGAATTCATCTACCTCCATAGCCTGTGGTGTTTGCTGATCCTGGGGGCATTAGCCCTAAAGTCACTGAAGTCAGGAAAAGTCTCCAGATTAAAATCTGAGCCACAGCTTTGAAACGGGACTGGTTTGACCTGCTTCTACACCCGTATGAGTCATTTTCCTTATATAAATCTATTTCTATGCTTACATATGTAAGCATCACTGGTTTTGCATCACCAGTAAACCTAGCCTAATACATCTGTGTTTACCAAAAATTGTATGTTATAGGTGAGATAAAATCTGTTACAGGAAATAAGGGAAGCTATAAAATAGTTGTTGCCCTACAGGCTCTAAATAATTGTTAAGGTTAGATTTTATGTCAACTAGACATATCTGGGTGAATGTGTGAGTGAAGCTCAACCTATCAATCAGGTCACATCCTGATGACACCTCCTTTTGTCACAGGTGGAGGGAGGTGGCTTCTAATATAAGAGACTCTGAGCAGAACTGAACTTTCTCTTGCTTCTTCACCTTCTAATGGATCTGAATCCTGTCTTTGGTTCGTTAGTCTCCTGTTGTGTCACCTGAGGATCCCAGGAACCATCAGCAGACTGCCAACCTGGAATTTATTCAGCTGACGTTGGATTCATTCAGCTCTGCGTCCACCAGCCTGTGTCCTCCTGCTTTGTCTTTCAGTTTCCTGTTCTTCGGGTCCTGTAGCTAAACAAGTCAGATGAAACCTCCAGCTTATACCTAACCTGTGAACTTGAATGGACCAGACTTACCTACTTCTACACGTGCATGTGAATCATTTCTTAATATACATCTATTGCTCGATAATATACATACAAGCTGTATATGTACACATACACCACTGGTTTTGCTGCTCTGGAGAACCCTCCCTAACACAAGAATACCTTTCATTTCCATCTTATTTCTAACTAAGTACAGAATAGATTGGGAATATGAATATAGGTGTGGATGTGTAGCTGTACATGAACATGCATGTAACCATACAGAATGAAAATTCAATATTGAAAAAAGCCTAATGATACAAGAGAGTTCTTTTCTATTTCCAAAGTTAACTTCTACACCTGCGCCTTCAGCTTTGCTCTCTTCACCTGTTTTCGGATGTTGTTCCCTCTATTGACACTTGAAATGATATGGGAGGAGAGGAAAGGAAATACTGAGGAGTCCATTAAATGAAAAGAGGGAAAGACAAACTTATGAAAATGCGAATAATGTCCTCAATTATCTCAAGTCACATGGTCGGAGTGAGGTCAAAAAGCAAATCTAAGGATTTGAGGAAATGATCACTAATTTATAAAGTTCAATGTCTAGCAATATTTTAGAGAATGAAGAAAACGAAAATAAGGAGAAACTAGAAATAAAATTAAAAGTCCTGCTATCAAATGGTATCATGTCTGGGACCTTAAGGGCTTGAAGATAAACAAGTGGCCATTCAGCTCAGAACCAACAAAGCCCACAGGGAAGAAGCACACCAGCCAGTGTGATCACAAGGTGTCAAAGGGATCAGGTATCATGCATAAAACAACAAAAAAAATCATATCCTTGCAAATGAGGGAGAGTTCAGAATGGGGACCCAAAGCCCATCGGTAGGTGAAGTAACATCCCCTTATGGAAGAATCCTGGGGAAGAGACCAGCCAGTCAGGGTGCAGTATAGCAACCATGAAACATACAATTTTCCTCTGTTTCTCTAATGCTTCTTCTCACCAATTACCATGATCCTGATTTTACCTTACAAATCTGACTAGACCAGAGGATGTGCACTGGTACAGATAGGAACTGGAAACAGAGAATCCAGCACAGATGAACCCCTCAGGATCAGTGGTGAGAGTGGCGATACTAGGAGGGAGGAGGGGAAAAAAGAGGGAGCCAATCTCAAGAATCTACATATAACCGCCTCCATGGAGGATGGGCTGCAGAAAAATGGGTGAAAGGAGACATCAGACAGGGTAAGACATGACAAAATAACAATAATTTATAAATTATCAAGGGTTCATGAGGGAAGGAGGTGGGGACGGGGAAAATGAGCTGACTCAAGGGCTGAAGTAGAAAGCAAATATTTTAAGAATGATGATGGCAGCAGATGTACAAATGTACTTCACACAATGGATGGAAGGATGGATTGTGATAAGAGTTTTTATAAGGCCCCAATAAAATGATTTTTTTAAAAAACTAATAGTGCACTAAGTCTGGGATACTGTAGTCAAATTTGGGAGATGAGTCAAATGTCTGGTGCTGCAAGGAAAAAGTAGAGCACTTTTATAGGGATGGAGGTACGATAACTAGAAGTTCATGAATCAGCCACCCCCTTGAAATGAGATCAAAGTTATGAAAGTCTTCAACAGCCTCACATGGCTGTATATCTTAAAAGCATAGTTTGAAAAGCAGTCACACTCATGCTGATAAGTTCAATACAGAAAATTAAGGGACTATTTTCACTCCCCTTTCCTTAAATTTATATTATTCTGGACTTTAATAAAGGCCCAGTCATATTTTTAAAGGTGATCTTATTCATCTCACGATGCTGGTGTTAGGTGTCGTCAAGTGAGTTCTGACTCAGAGTGATAATATGAACACCAGAATGAGCCACTGCCTGACCCTGTGCCATCCCTGCAGTGCTCTCATTATCTCACTATAAAGTGAGCCCAAGGCTCACAGCTATGCAGTCAATATGGACTCCGAGGGAGACACCCCCCTGTGGGTTATTTGAGTCTGTAACGGTTGACAAGAATAGCCAGCCTAGTCTTTCTCCCAATGAGCAGCTTGAAAAATAATACATTCATGACATTTGATCATGGCACTTATTAATTGTGCTTCTCCTCCCCCCTCCAAAAGAACCAACGTTTATGAAAAAAATAAGCTTTAACATTTTCCCCATTTCTTTATGGGAAACACAGAAGCCATGGAGATTATATAATTTTGGGGGGGCATCACTGCCCTCTGGTGGGAGTGGGAGGCCCAACCTTGCTTCTGGAGAGCTGCTGCTGAATTTGAACCGCCAAGCCAGTGGACAGCAGTCCCGCAGTCAACCACTATGCCACTGGGGCTCAGCCTGAGATTATATAATTTTTATTGCCCATACCATGCCATAAAATTGAATGTCAGTGACCTGCATGCATTAGTTCTTCATTCAAGTTCATTTCTTTATATCACAGATATTAAAACAATCAGTGAAAAAACAATCCGTTTTTTGGTTAAAAAAATGCATTTGAATTTGCTTATGGCCCTGTGTCCTTAAAATAATTTTGTTCTGTTGCCTGCCATGGTAATTGGCAGAGAAAAGGGTACATTTCAGGGATGATTTGAATAAGCACCACAAATTCAAAATTATAACATTTGAGATTCATCCACACACTCAAGCCACCAAGCATGTGTTTAAAAGGTTGTAGATTGTTTCTCTTGGGTGAGGGTTTGTGATTGGGGTGGGTGGGAAGGGGAGGAAGGAAGGGAGACTCCCCAATCTCAACTGAGAACACGGCTGTTAAAATCAGTCTTATCAATGGTCTCTACACTCACTTGCTCAGAAAGAGAAAGGAAAAAAAAAAGGACTGTGAGTCACCACATTTTGTTCAGTCCAGTTTTGGCAGGTCACTTTGTTCTAGTGGATAGAAACTGTCATAATTTGGGAAAGTCTCATCCAACATGCACACTGATGCCAGGTGAACAAGAGAAAAGAGAATGTTCTATGACTGGAGATGTTAAAAAAAAAAAAAAAAGTCTCATGCTCAATTTAAGCCAAGGGTTCTGAAAACAGAATTTTGGATCTCTGATACCTGTAAAAGCCCAAACTCATGGCTCCCCTGTAGAACAGAGTAGAACTACCTCTATGGATGTAAAACTACCTTTATGGGTGTAAATCTTTATACAATGCCCCACTTTCTCCCACAGAGAAAGTGAGATGAGAACTGCTGACCTGTGGTTAGTAGCCCCACATAGAATGCATTATACTACAGGACTTCTGGGAAGTGTTACTGCCTTCAGAAATGTATAAACCTAGACGAAAGTTACATTGAGAAACAATAGCTGCAAAATTTGATAATATTGTTTAATGAAGGTTCCTATGCTTTGGTAGCAACATTTTTTCCCACCTAACCTCAGATGTCCTGAAAGTCCATATTCGAACCATTGGCTTCCAATAAAGTTTTCCAATCTTTAAGATGACAGATGGAAGCTACCCAGAGTTACTTTGGAAGAGAGGCTGTTCTACTTTTGAAAACTTGTCCCTAGCAGACTCTCTGGAGCGTAGTTCTCCATGGACACTCAGAGGGCGACTATGAGTCAAACTGACTCAAAGGCAATGGGTTGACTTCCTCAGGAGGATTCAGACAATTCAGACAACCTTATGGAAAAGTACACAGGGCTCTGGACTTTCCTATTGCTGCCAGTTGTCATCCAATTGGTATGAACCCACGACTGCCTCTGGAATGACTGGAACAAAGCACTGCCTGGTCCTGCACTATTCCTATGAGTGCGTGAGGAGGGGTCCCTTGTGACTAGGATTTTCACTGGCTAATATTTGGGAATAGCTCTTGAGCCCTTTCCTCCCTCTGCTTTCATAAGTCTCACTCCATACTTGCCTGTATCAAATGTATTCAAATACCAGTAAAAGATAAGTAATACTTCCTGTTCTGTCACCTTTCCACCTCAAGCATGTTTTACCCCAATGTCTCCACATCTACAGAGAAACCAAGCACAGGAAGAATGAGCTAACGCAGGGGTGTGGTGTGGGATTAATCATATACTGTTTTTGTACATCTTCATTGCAACTGAAATTTCTTATTTTGATTCTAACACATTAAAGACCAAATATTTTTAAATCAAGAAGTTAAAAAATCAAGCAACCAAATCAATGTGACAGGGTGGAGAAGTGGTGGAACTCCAAAAACCATTGGCAAATTAACACATTAAAGACCGAATAATCTCAGGATCCGTCCATAATGTACTAAATCAGAAGGCATTGCAAAGGACATAGGCAAACATTCAAATGTGCTCAGAAACTGAAGGCAATTAGCTATTTGGGAGGAATGGATTTTCATTCCCCCTACCCCCATAATTAGTTTCTCTTTACTTTTCCTATGTCTTTCAATAGATTTTTCTGAGGGCCACATTTTACAGTGTTATAATCTTCAATTTGAAAAAGAGTTCAAGGTGAGGAAGGTCTTAGTTGAGGCATTTGCAAGGGTTTTCTGTTTGGGGCGGCTCTTTTTTCCTCTTTGGTAATATGGCATTCACATGTTAAAAAGCTGTCTGCATGTTTGGCTGTTATTCCTTCTTCAGCAGCCCCTTGAGAAACCCTATGGAGTCAGGGGACACCCTCTGAAGTCAGGGGGGAAGGAAATATCAAATGCTAGTTCTTTCTCTGCTGTGAACCGAGATAAGCTTCTCAACTTCTCTTAACTTCACTGATAAAATTGACTGTTCTAAATTGAATAGTGGTCTTCAAGAATATGATAGGAATTCTAATGCCCACATCTGTGGCTATAAACCCATTTGCTAGTGGTCTCTTTGTTATAGTAGGAGAGCATATCAATGTAGGTTGTCTTTTAAGCCAATCCCTTTGAGATGTAAAATGGACAGATTGAGAGGGAGATATGGGCAGACATAGGAGAAGATAGATACCATGCCACATGGAGATCACCAAGGAGTTGAGAAACAGACTCAGAAGAGACAAGGACCTTCCCCAAGAGCTTTCCCCGAGAGCACGCAGCCTGAATTCGAACATCTTGTCTCCCACACTGTAATAAAATAAATTTGTTTCTAAAGGAAATTTAACTTGTGGTGTTTCTGTTATAGCAACATGAGATGGGTACCCCAATGCCACTGAAATTATGGCCCAAATTGTCACAGAATGATTGAGGCTCAAAGAACATGTATGTGTTTTACATTTAGAGAATCAATATAGACTCAGATAAATTCACCAGTACCCAAAGGACGAAGGGGGAAAGCTGCTCACAAAAGGAGAAATACAACCCATTGAGAATGCATTCACAGAACTATACTATCAAATAGCAGTCTTTACCTCAATGTCTTTAGAATAAATGAAAGTTGAAGATGGAGGTAATTGTTAGATGGCTTGTGTTCTGTTCTCTTTCTGTCCAAAAGTACTGCTACAAGGATTGGATTTCTTACATCAAAAGCACAAACTCACTGCCATGGAGTCTATTTCAATTCCAACCTGTACGGATAGTACAGGACAGAGGGGACCAGACCTTCTGGTTTCTGAGATGTTAAATCCTTACAGAAATCAATGGCCTCATCTTTCTCCCAGCAAGCAGCTGCTGGGTTCATATCACTGACCTTGTGGCTAGCAGTTCCAGTGTAACCCATTATGCCACCTGCACTCTTACATACACAGCTTTATACCAGGAAAAAATGTTTAAACATATCTCTTTGATTAATGAAAGCTTGCAGAGAAGTTCTCTTAGTAATACATGTGTCTTCGTGTCATCAGAATGCCTTCAAAATAAAAAAAGGATAATTTTGTTTTGTTTTGTTTTGTTTTTTTGAACCTGTCTGAAACTAGCCCATGCACTGAGGATGTTTCTTTTCCTCCCTCTATGACCACCCAGATCCGATGGAAAAGGGAACTGGAGGGTAGGAATTTTTTTGTGACACGACAAAAGGACAACCTTTTACAAAATGTTTTTTTTTAATTTTTAAATACTTTTATTTGGGATTCTTACATCCCTTATCACAATCCATACATTCCTCCAGTATTTCAAGCACCTTTGCACATATGCACCGCAAATGCACCGTCATTTTCAATGCATTCTCTTCTCACTTGAGCCCCTGCTATCAGCTCTCCACTTCTTCCCTATTCCACCTATTATTCCCATATCTTACTTTGTTCTCCCTTGCCCCTCACCCACTTTTCTGTTATTCATTGCTATGGGAGGGGGTTATTGGTTGATCCTTGTGATCGATTTCCTCTTTCTCCCTTCACCTTCTCCTAATCCCCCTGGCATCGCTACTCTTCTTGTTGGCCCTGATGGGTTTATTTATCCTTGAGCCCCTGTGTTTGGGGCTATTAAAAAGGAAAATAACTTTGAGGCCAGGGCTCCAGTGCAGTGATTTACTTGATATGGCCCTTCTGGTCATAGTCTATAACATGCACCAACTCAAGTGATGGGACACAGTGGGGATATTTGCTCTCTTCCTGATGGGTCTGGGAAGATGCTGATAGGATGTGTTCATCCAAGTAGACTAGAGAAACAAATTCATGGACACTCATATGTGTATAAGAAAAAGGTTTACATACAAGAGCAATTGTGTATTGAGAAAACATCCCAGCTGAGTCCAGATCAAGTACACGAATCCGGTATTAGCCCATGTGTCCCATACTATTCTATAAAGTCCTCTTCAGACTCATGAAGCACATTCAATGATGCCAAATGCAGGAAGATCACAGGCCAGTGAGTGCAAAATCTTGTAGATTCAATGGTGGTAGAAGCATCTCAGCACTTCTATCCCTGGCAGGGGTCTCCACATGGCTCCTCCAGTACTCAGGGCATGAAGTTTATCTCTGTAGGGTCATGTGTCTTGTCAGTAGCGCGCCTCTCAGGGAATGAGTCTTGAACCTTGTCAGGAGAGTCTCCAAGGGAGTGAGCAGACAGAAAGTGTCTCTAGCCTCCAAGGAACTCCCAGAACCTTAGGAGGAGGCCATGCCCACATTGACATCTCATTGGCTGTTTCCTGGTTGACAGGCTAGACTCCACCCTTACACTCTTAATCCCCTCAAGTTTCAAATTGACATTAGATTCGGTAACTACCACATAGGGTCATATGATTCCGTTGTGAGTAACTGTTATTAGAGTTTAGTGTGATGATAAAAAGTAAGTAATCGAACGTGGTGATTGGTCAATTTTACCATCTTTCTGGGTACAAAATGAATTTTCTCTGAGGAAGGAAAGGGAAATCTTATCAAGAAAGAAGAGTCAGTACACTTAATTACTTATCAAGAAAGAAATCAGTATACTGTAATTAGTAATACTTAATTTCACCCCCAATCTAAGAACAATTATTTCTTATGGCATGACTCTGCCTGACGCTCACTCTCCTGGAGAGATCACTGATGATGTGAGTGCTATCACAAAGTGGGATGAAGAAACTAGATGGTATCTGGATATCAGAAGGAATAGTATCTGAAGTTTTAAATGTGTTTTAAAAGTTTTAAATGAGCAGCCACGTGGAAGAAGTACACCAGTCTGCGTGATCCAAAGATTGTAAATAATGTGATCCAAACACAAAGGAGGGAATGGTAATAGAGTTTAAATTGTGAACATCTGGTTTGCAGAGGGGGACTATGGATAACAGTGGAAGCTCATAATCCATTTGCAGGGTCCACACCTGCAAATGGTTTCAGCCTCACGTGAATCCCTTCTGACAATAGTTGAGGGGTGTAAATCCCCTTGTTATCAGAGAGCATTCTAAAGTCAATTTTGGCAGACAAAGTTAGGTTAAAAATGTAATATCTTATCCCTTGATCTCCTCTTGACCCATTTAAACATTGTCAGATTTTTGGTTTATTTTTTAAACACTGAAGGGGAAAAATACACATGAATTAAATTTCTGGCAAATCCCCCTGACAATAGGCTAGTGGTTTGAATAGTCTTGCAATCATGCAGAATGCATTGGAAAGTGTATTGTTCTAGATGCAGTTAGGTTAAAATTTAACACTTTATCATTTGATCTCTTTTTTGACACATTTTACATTTTTTAGTTTTTAATATTCTCTGCTTGTTTTCAATTGAGATTTTTCTGTTTTACTTTGTTACTTTTGTTAGTATTTTTTTAAATGTGTTTCTGTGTATGAAAAACAGGACAGGTTTTTAAAAATCCAGTAACTGGATTAATGGTTTACTGGAGGTATGACAGGGAAGGTGGGGGGGAGGGGAGGGGAATGAGCTAATAATGATGAGTACCAGAACAAAGAAAATACTCCAAAATGAATTGTGTTGATAATTGCATAACTCTTCTTAATATGATTGAATTATTGAACTGTATTGTATGTGAATTACTTGCCAATAAAACTTAAAAAAAAAAAAACCAGGTCATATGTGTCCTTTGGCCCCTAAGATGATTGCGCATTAAACTATTTTGCTACAGGGACAGAAATCTGTGATATCAGAGAAGGGACAAAGGAGGAGTAGAATTGTGACAGAAGCAGAGCCAACAGCCAGGACACACCATGGGCTTTCCAGTCTGTCAAGTATGTAAAAGCTCAGGGCCTTTGGGTAGGAGGCTCCAAGAACTGAATTGGAAAGCTAAATTTGATGACCAATTCACCTAGAGCTGAGTGTCTTTGGGCTGAGCTTAAAGCAGAGAGGCATGTTCTTTGGGCATTTTATCAGTAGCATTTAAAAAGTGCTGCAACATTGCCCATGCAGGGAAGCCAGAGTGTCCACGTGACTGAGAATCCAAATATCCACAGGTGGCCTGCTGGCATGGTTGAAAGGGGCTGTCTTCCCTGGAAGAACTGTCCTTCGCATTTCTGATTCTGAATTATAGCTCGCTAACTTCCCTAATAACTTCCCTAATTGTGAGTATGACCTGTGAGTTCTGAGTGGCCACTGTAAAGGATTACCAAACTGAGCTAAGAAGCAGAGAGTGCTATGGGGATGATGACTGGTGTCAGAATTGGTGAGGAAGGCTGGGGGAATGGAGTCTGTCCAATCTCTGCCTCATAGCGATTGGCCTGAGGCTGAGAGTGTGATTCTCTTCCCCCCTTGAGCATTCTGGGAAGCTCTGTTGTTGGCCCCTACATCCTTATTTTTAAAGGAATAAAAAAAAATTGTAACCAAAGGCAAGGGAACATTCTCCCAATCCATGAAAATTTTGCAACAAACTTATGAAAAGGCTGCCTACATAAAAGAAGGTTTGGGATGGTTAAGACATTCTAAGTTGTATCAGGAAGATCTCAAAAAAGAGATGAGAGAGAAGACAATCAACCTCAACAAATGAAGAAACGGTGGCTAAAGTCGGAAATTGGTGGGAGAAGACCAGAAAATCACCAAGGGTGCAATAGTCCCTACCATTGAACTATCACATGGTTTGGAATTTTCCATATGAAGAGAGCATCGACTCTGTAGCTGCCCAAAGCATTGCTTGAAGATCAGTTAGCTAAAAGAGCTGGTCTTTCCACCAGTTTTTCAAGCAAGGTAGGAGCAATTGAAGCAAGTGAGAACCAGTCCTAACCATGGAGAAGTCTTGGGTATAGAAATAGGATCCTGAGGTCAAGGTCCAGTAAAAACGTGATTTTTCTGGGCCAATTACATTCAAGGCAGAGAGATCATCTCAGAAAGATTTTATAACTGTTATTTGAGATTCTAAAGGAGGGGTCTTCAGAGGTTTTTCTGCAAGGCGCAGGACAATTACAAGGCTTATTAGAAAGATATGTTAAAATAATGGGAAATTATTAGTGAAGAAAGGTCCAAAAACACTGTGTGGCAGTCACTAATCTGGTGTCAATTTGAGGATTGGAAGTGTCGGGGTGGTGTCTAGCCTGTCAATCTAGAGATGGCCAATGAGACCTCTGTGTGGACATGGTCTTCTTCTCTGAGAATTACGGGAAATCCTGCAGTATTTCCCCCTTGGGCTGAGAAACTCACTGCTCAGTCCTTTGGAGATACTGTATTGACAGGAAACAAGGCTAACTCCCGGTGAGACATCCTGGAGAAGCCACACGGACTTACTCTGATGGAACCAGATCGTGGAAGCCAGAAAAGCCACTGAAAAGCCACAGAAACGCATCTCCTGCCAGTGCAGAGATGTTTGAAAAGCCACAGAGAGGCTCCTGCCAGCGCTGAGATGTTTCTACCATCACTGGATACACAAGACTCTGCATCCACTAGCCTGTGATGGTCCTAATGTCATTGCATCTGCTTCATGAATCTGAAGAGGATTTTTGGATTGGTATCAGACATATGGGCTAATATCAAACTTAAGACCTTGGACTGGACTGTGCTGGGATGTTTTATTGAAGTACAGTTGCTCTAGTATATAAAACTCTTTCTTATACACACATGAGTATCTATGAATTTGTTTCTCTAGTGTACCCAGACTAACACACCCTGTGTCCAGGAATGTGTTTCCATCACAACAAGACGCACTCATTCTCTGAAGGTAGTCAAGGTTATCCCACCAGCCTTTCACTGGGACACCTTATCCTATCCACCAATGGCTTGATGTTGCCTCTTCCTTCTGTTCCCCAAATCCCAAGAGCATTTTAAAGGAAGACAACAAGTGCCTGCAGGATGCCAAAACGGCCATTTTAATCTGGAACAGAGCGAGGAGCCTGGAATTCTTCAGGGAAGGCTTGTTGTTTGAGTGCTGTTGAGTCAGTTCTAATACACAGTAACCCCGTGGACAACAGAAGGAAGCCCCGCCCACTCCTGTCCTGCCTGCTCATGCACCGTCCTCACTCTGTTGTTATGCCCCAGCCCCCCCTTGCAGCCACTGTGGCCATCCAGCTCATCAAGGGCCTTCCTCTTGTCCCTGCTCCTTCACTTCACCAAGCATGAGGTCCTTCTCCCAGGACTGGTCTCTCCTGACAATAGATCCGAAGTAAAGGAAGGGTTAAAGGGATGGCGACATCACCTTCAGAAGCCTGTAGACCTCGATAGAAGATACCTTGAGACACCATAGCTTTATTCTTTCATATATTTTATTAACTAAAGATTTCTCTGACTTTTATAACCATGCTTTTGACTTATCCTTGCATGTAACTAGTATGGATTTCTGAAACGTGGTTTCTCCATGTTTGTGTGGTGCTCTTCATTGTAAGAAGAAATAGGGAAGAAAGTGATCCAAGCTGGAATTCACATCGTCTCTTTATTTGGAGGGGCCCAAACCCCAGGCTTAAATAGGTGGGTTGTTAAATGGTACCAGACACTCAACATTTGACCAAGCTTTGCAACTCAAACGACTTCTGTAGACAGTCTTTCATTTAATTACTCTCTTCCCAGTTCCGTTGTCAGACCTCCTGCTCACTGAGCATGAAATCTCTCTGGGAGAGAAGGATCACAGTGACTCCCTCTACTGCAGTTTGGCTCAAGTTTACCTGTCTGAGAACCTGCTTCCGAGAAAGGGTTCGTGTGTCTAGTCTGTTATGAGCCCCCAAAGGGTCCCTGTGCTTTTCTCTTCAGGTTAATGAAATGAAGAAAAGGAGGGTGGAGGAAGGTAAATGTAGGTTACTCCATTTTGAAGATAAGTCTATCTCACCCTCTTTTTCAGCAAAATTAAGATATATATATATACATATCTTTTTTTCCTAGGGTGGCATAAAATAAACAAAACCACCATCATTTATTTCCCATGCCCAAACACTTGGAGATCAACAGGAAGGCTCTTAAGAATCATGCTGGGATAACAAGAATACCACCTGGAGGGAACAATGTAAACTCGATTACATGAGGGTATCACACAAGTGAATCGAAGTAGGTACAGAATTGGGGGCAAAAAGATGTCAGTCCAAGGGGAGAGAAAGGAAATGAAACAAGAGGAGCCTGCATCTGTGAGGAGACATAAAATACCTACCTGGGTAACTTGGGTCCATGGCAATCATTGTATTTGATGGATATTGGAGCTGGACTTAAATAAAAAAAAATTATAGAATAGGAATATCTTCCTGCATTCTCATAGGGATATCCAATTTTTTCTTAGACCTTGTATTTTTTTAAAAAGTCATTTTTGGGGGGGCTCATATAACTCTTATCACAATATATGTCAAGCATATGTGTACATTTCTTGCCCTCCTTTTACTCAAAACAGTTCCTTTCTACTTAAGTCTTTGGTATCAGCTCCTCATTTCCACCCTCCCTCCTCATTCCCTCCACCCTCATGAACCCTTGATAATTTATAAATTACTATTTTGTCATATCTTACACTGTTCATAGCATGGTACTTCCATGAGTATACAGTATCATTAGAGGAGGAAGTCTGAAATTTTCTAAATCCACCCACCCTCCTTCACATGCATAAACCACAGCAATGTCTGGAAATATTTTGGATCATCACAAATGGGAGGTTCTCCCGATATTTAGGGGGTTGAGGCCAGGGATACTACTAAGAATCCTGGAATACCCAGGACATCTTTGCACAACAAAAGATTCATTTGGTCAAAAATATCAATACTGCTATGGATTATGAATTTAGCACTAGGTTGAAAAACAACTATGAAAGATAGCCTTCAGAAGAAGGCATTGAGCATGTTAGGTGGGAGTAACCAGTAGCCAATTGGATTATTGGCTTCATGTTTGTCTTTGTGGCTGCCTTCAGATACTCTGATCCAGAGAATAAAGATTCCAAATATGGAAACTGATAGCATCTTCCTGGACTGACCAGTGAAGATATTTTTTCCCAGACTAGCGAGATCTCTAACCAGTGAAATCACAATATTCATATAGACAAATCTGAATTCCTTCTATGCAAGCATTTGCAACACAAGTATCACATGTACAAACATTCCTTGCATGACAATGAAGCCCTTTCTGGGAGTATACTTGCAACTTTAAATCAATGAGCCACTTGTTTCCACACAATGACTTATGACTCCTCAGTAAATTGAGACATTCATTTTAATCCTAAAGTCAAAATGTTTAGTTGAGATAACTACTGCAGAAGTTAAATGATATTCCTAAATATCACTGAGGCTCATTTATTAGGCTATTACTAATTACAAAATATGGGTTTCTTGAATTCTCGTTATTTGGTTCTTCTAAGGAGTTAATTTGTTAGAGGTGTTGACAGGTGCTCTGAGCAGTGTCTTGTGGTGTCCACAGATCCTTAGCCTTCAGGACCATCAAGGATGGTTGATGCATTTGGGAATTCTTTTTTATAGTAGCATCCAGAGCAGTGGTTCTCAACCTGTGGGTCCTGACCCCCTTGGGAATCGAACAACCCTTTCATAAATGTGACCTGATTCAAAACAGAAGCAAAATGAGTTATGAAATAGCAACAAAAATAATTTTATGGGGGGGGGGTCACCACAACATGAGGAACTGTATTAGGAAGATTAGGAAGGTCACAGCATTAGATTGAGAACCACTATTCTAGATTGAAGCACACAGACAAACAAACCAAATGCTGATTAAATTTTACCAAGTGGCTCCAACCTAGATGCTCAATCTCTTGCTATAGACTTGATTCCAACACGTAGTAACAGAGTTTCACTGCCCCACAGGATTTGTAAGGCTGCATTCTTTATAAAAGATTTATGATAGATTTGTCAATGATGTATCTTGTTAAGAACTTTGCTGAAATGACCATCCTAGGAAGATGGAATGCTGATCAACTCCTAAAATTCAATCAGAATCACATGAATCTCATTTTTGTACTCCATAACCAGAAAAGAAGAGGTCTGGGGATTTCCTAATGGCAAGAGTTTGCTCTGGTTGAGCAAGGGGTTGCCACGAGTTGAGGGCCTCCTTGAGAGCAGCACACCACCAACCACCACCACCACCATCACTACCTTCTCCTCCTCCTCCTCCTCCTCCTCCTCCTCCTCCACTACCACCACCTCCTCTACCAGCACCACCACTACCACCTCTTCTACCACCACCACCACCACCACCTCTTTGACCACCACCACCACCACCACCACCTCCTCTACCACCACCACTACCACCTTTAATGGAATCAGTTACAGGAACACCAGGCAACGAAAAATGTTATTAGCTCTCCAAGTTATTAGTATTACTGGTATCCACTCCCCTAAGACAACTTAAACATAATCTTTGGTTACCTGCCTATCAAACCCACATGAACGTTGTAAGCTAGCTGCAGACTCTTCAATTCCACTTTCTTCCAGTGACCAGGGTGGTCACTTCTTCACATCTAGTAGCCAAGTTTTCTGTAGCTTGGATGTTATTAAGAAGGGAGTCTGAGATCAGAAAAACCCAAGACCTGTTCCTATCTGCTTTTAGGCCATACCCCCAACCCTGAAAACAGAGTCTCTGGTGGAAAAGGTAAGGAGGGGTGGGGGGACTGGACATTGAGGTGCTTCTAAAGGTCTGCTAGGTGATTCGAATGCAGAGCTAGGCTTGAGAATCCCTGTGGTCCATCATCAGTGAACATAATGAGAAGATTAAGCGCAAGGTCATCTAGCCCCAATCTTGTGGAAATTTGTCTGACGTGCATAAAAATATATGCTTCTGCAAGTTGTTGATATATTTTAGAGTGCCTACCTACTTATATTTATTTTCTCTGTCCTCCCCACTTAAAGTCTGTCAAAGTAATAGGCATTGGCAACTTTTCCACATCATTTCAATAGAGGGTCATTTCTTGGACTCTAGGCTTAGAATACAGCCTTTCTATTTCAGGTTAGCTGAATGCCCCTCTGCTCCATGCAGTGGAAAAGCTATGCCCAGACCCCTCCATAGTTTCATTTGTGTTGTGAAGATGATGAAAGAAATGGGACACCCAGAGTCGTGGAGTGACCTGGAAAGCGTTCACAAACTAGGTAGCAATGGAATTGCACCTACGAGGTGGAAGAAAGGGAGCTCCTTTCAGGTGAGACAAGTGTGTTTCAACCTGTCTCTGAATGAGTGCATGGTTACAGACATGGGTTCTTAGTACAGTGCTTGCCATAGTCTTGCTAAGGTGCCATCAAATACAAGAGCCAATCAAAACAGTAGCTTGTTAATCCAAGGCAGATAATTTAGCTCAGAAGCTGTTTCTTGGGACACCAAAACAATAATCTTGGTAGCTTTTCCCCAAAGGACACAAGATGATCACAGGGGCTTATTAGAAAGAAGTTTTTTTTTTTTTTTTTAATTGGAAGCTGCACTGGGGAGAAAAAGGTCAGGAAAAGTCCTTTGAGGATTATTCCCCCATCATACCAATGTACATCCTCATCCTTCTAGTGAAGAGGGTAGAATTCTTCAGGGAAGGTTTCAAACAATGGAAATATCATGTTCAGAATGGAATGGACATAGAGGAAGAATCTGACAAGAAACAATTGCTTCACATTTTGGTATTTTTGTTTAATAAAGGTGTCTATAATTTTGTAGCAATAATTTTCCTTGTAAGTACACAACAACACACAAACATATATAGTCATAGAGGCAAGAAAAGGCCCAAGAAGCCTCCAGAGTAAGATACAGGTGGGGATGAACAGGATAAACACTAGTAAAACTAACTCAATAAATCTTTTTTTTTGGTTGTTTCTCCTGTAGGTATGAAGAAAAAAAGGGGTGTGTGTGTGTTAGGACCTAAATATAGCCCATGTTCCTTCACTGCTTAAGGAGGAAATGCAGTATCAAGAGTGAAAACAAGAAAGAAGAAAAAGTAATGAAAGAAAGGTATTGATAATAACAAAGCCAATTGCTGCCAGACATACATATACCTCCAGTTGTGTTCTCTGCGTTCTTTGACAGATGTTGGTTGTTTGGGGAAAATGTTTCACATCTATTAACAGAGTAATTAAAAACCATCTTTAAAATGAAAAGCTGCGTGTTTACCTATATGCAGTGCTAACAGTCAGGAGATCTGCCTCAAAAAACTGAGCTGGGTGCCCAGACTGTGTCGATGTTACAGAGTTGAACTCCCACCTGGGCTCTCACGCACACTCATTGGCCCTCAAATACTTATCCTCATTATCCCCTATATTTACTATTAAAAAAATCATTTGAGTCAGTTCCACCTTCCAGTGATGCCATATTGGCCAGTGTCAATCTGTGCTATGTCTAGGGTGACCACGTCTATTGTGAGTCCATAAGGCAGAGGGTGGGTTCTGAGACTGCAGGCAAGTCTTTGTGAGAAGAGAGCCTTGCTTTCTTCTATGGTTTTGAACCACTAACCTCAAGCTTAGCAGCCCAACACAGAACCTACTACCCTATATGGCTAGCATGCCTATTCACAAATTTCACCATTGAGGGACTCCCACATATTATAGCGGGCCATTACGTCAGAGAAAGGCCAAAGTGGATGGGATTGTGGAGGCTGGCCAACATGTCCTTGATGAAGAAACTTAAGGTGGATTATCGCTGACACTGAAGGGAATGTGAACTTTGCTTTAAAATTATACTCATTGCTTTCTCGAAGCAAATATCACCATGCTGTCACTTACCCACTTTAAAGGCTCGCATTCTTTTTCTTTCGGACGCAGGCAACAGCCGGCCTCCCTCTGCCATACGTCAACCAGTGTTTGCATCTATTTCAGCGTATCCAAGCAAGGCCTTTTTAACTTTCCATCCGACGGCCGGAGCTGTACTTTCCTGAAGGGCAGCCAGGAAAAAGCTTGCAGATTTGGCAGGAAGACTGTGGGAAGCCTGGTGCAACACCAGGCTGAGATTTGGCACGGAGGCTTTCTGCCCGGGGAGAGAGAAACACCCCCCTTTGTTCAGCTCTCTCTGTGAGTACAAATGGAGCCCCAAGATTGCAATCAGCCTCTATTGTACCAACTTGGGGCTTCCACGCCATACAGCATTTTTGGCTCCATCCACCTTATTATTTCTCAGCTGGAAAACCAATTAGCATTCTTTTTATATCTTGGTGTTAAGATGTGGGCCCTCGAGAGATTTTTTGGCCACGGGCCCTAGTGGCTGCTGTCCCTTGGGCAATGCCTGACAAATTAAGATAAAGCCGGTGACTTCATGATTTCCTACAAAGAGAAAACAAAAACTGCTTCCTGCTCTTACTAATTGAGTGAAGTCAATTTCCACATTCAAGAAATAAAAAGGTAAGCCACCAGGGTGTCACCGGGGCCTCTTATCCCCACCCCACACACCAAGTTCTCCTCGGGAATGAAATGGGGGCCAGTACAGCCGGGTTTGTACCAAGCGTGCCTTTGCTTGGAAGCAGTCCTTCTGGCTGTCAGAGGCCTCTGTCCCACGGATGGGCTTGAGCCACCATCAGACTGCCCTTCGGCCTCCAATGGTGTTTTGGCTTTGCTTATGACTTACCTGGGATGGGGTGGAGAGGTAGGGGAGAACTGTTAGAAAATTCCAGGCCTGACAAGGGGATTAGTCATCACCATCAAGAGGGCACTGCCCAGTTTGAAAGAAATAAACGGAGCCAAATATTTCCTTATCTTGAAAGCAGAGCCAAGGAATGTGATTTATGATTACAGAAGGCCATCCCTGGGGGCTGCCCTCGCAAGCTCCCAGCAAGTGGAGAAGAGGTGGTGCAGCTGGGACCGGCTCAGGGGAGGAGGTGTCCAGTTCCGTGAAGTATTCCCCCAAGATAAACAACCCTTGCTATGGCAACACAACTTCATGCCACAATTCCTAGGAATGTGCCCTCCCCGGAGCAGACCACAATTTGGGAAAGTCTCCAGGATGATGCAAAATATTTAGAAGGGAAGTGGTTAAACAAACAGAAAGGAAACCCAGAGGCATGACTGCAGTTTGGGACAAAAATATGACACACACACACACACACACACACACACACACAAAGCTGGGTGTAGCTTCAACAGGGTTTCTGTGCAGCTGGAACGCAATGTACCTCTCTGAGAAAGCAATGGCCCCAGGGTCCACTTCGCCTCTCCAAGTCTCTCTCTGTAAGTACTGGGTGGCGGCACCCGAAAGCCTTCTTTAAAGGCTTTGGACAGAATGTTTCCTTTGCAACCATCTATTCTGGAGTCGTATTATTTAACAAGGGGACTGTGTTCTGAGTCACATGGAAATTTATTATACAACTTTTTTTCTGGCTCTGTTTACTACCAAGAGCAGAACATGCTAGTAGTCATCTGTCTTCATCAAAGGAAGAGAAAATCTTCACTCATGTCCAGAAAGAAAAGTTTCGCACTTGAGTCTCCATGGTTCAGAGATTTCGCATCTCTCTCTGTGTGTACAGAGTCACTGCTCACCCAGATTTACTAGGAAGGGCTCAGTTTACTTCAATTGTCCCTACTTTGTAACAAGTAATTTTCCTTTTACTCAGCAAAGTGTTCTGGATCAGATCATAAATCATCTGATGATGCTATTGGCCTACCACCACCACCTGTCTGGGGCCATAGAGGGCTGGTTGGTGAGTTGCTATGATTCTGGAAGCCATGGCACTCACCTATCAGATGCCAGCAGATTCACCCCTGATCGACTGGCTCCAGTGAAGTTTCCCCATGATAAAGGACTAAGAACAAAGTGTGGTGATTGATTTCCAAAAACTAGCCAGTAAAAACTCAGTAAGTAGTGACAAAATCATGGTGGCAGAGACCTCCAAGAGGCTAGAAGACACATTACACAGTCTCCACAACAATAGGATCAAACATGCCAATGATCAAGAAGAGGGTGCAGGAGCAGGCAACATTCCATTCGGCGGTACATAGGGTCATCATGAATCAGAGATGACTCCATGGTAACTCACTACAATAACATGCCAGCACAGAACCCAAGGGTCTCTTCTCCCTTCCCACTCCCTCCTTAGTCACCAGTCAAGGATCTAACATGTCCAGCACCTGTAAGCAATGCGGGTAGGAAGAGTGTTGTCACCTCGCCAAGAAGATTCCTCATTCATGCAAGGGACCTAGAAGGAATGTGCACAAAATCCACTCTGCTTGTTCTGGGCAGAGGAGAGTCATTGTTGGTGCTGTACACAGCCCCTGAGGCAACCTTCAGGAGTTCCTGGAAGCTCCCCATTGGAATAGATACCAAAACCTGAACAAGAGATTCTTTGACAAATTCTGGAAGACAGGCAGCCCTTTCAACAACAGACATGCATGCAGTGTCTTGTGTGTGTGTGTGTGCCTTGCCACTGAAAGAGTGTTGTTCAGATGTTCCAAATCAAAAAGTGTTCACCCATTTCACACTGCTACCAGCCATGTTGCTGAGCTGCAGATATTTGGATCACAATGGGAATTCTTTGATCTCTTTTACATCTAAGTTTAACTGTGGCCAGGGCCCAAAAGGTGGACTAATTTTGGCAACTTCCTCTGTACACTTTTATCTAGAGATAAAAGGAACACTTGGCAGCATAAACAGAAGGTGTATTTCTGCAGGCCACACAGCCATCACTTCAAACAAGCCAGGCTATAGAGGTTGGTGTGAAGATTTGCTCTGAGTCCTTCACCTCAGCTGGGCTCCCTCATTCACTGGTAGCCAATAGGATTATTCCTTTCCATTGCTACCTTTTAATAGAACATTAAAGCACTTGGAAAGGAAGGAACCATTTCCAGCATGGTGGTTTTCCTTTTCACATGAATTTTAGAAAATTAAAACTATGATTTTTTTTTAAAAAAAATATAAAGTTAATTTATTAGCCTTGGATTCAAGAATCCAAAGTACTAGTGCAGGCTCTGAGTCTACCTGGATGATGACAGGCCAGGGGAGCGGCCATTCTTCTGTCCTAAGGCTCAAGCCGTCGAGGTTTTTTTAAGTAGTGATTTGTAGCTTGAGCCCTGGTGGTGTTGTTGGAGCAGCACTGGCCTGCACACCACAGCGTTAGCCATTTAAACAGCTCCATGGCAGTGCGTGGTACTCCGTGTGCTTAGGGAAATGGATACAGTTCCCCAGGGGAAGTCAACTCGTAGCTCGAGATCAGACTGTAATCAATGTTACAAACGTTCATTCACTATTATAATCTTGGATATTGACAACTCCTTAGTTGGCTCCTTTGTGGAAGATGGTTTATATTATTTCTATGTATATGCTGTTATAAGCAGAGAATGTCTTTGTAAAGATGTTTTTGCTGTTGTGTGCCATTGAGTTGATGACCCATGGAGACCCTGTCTGATGGAGTAGAATTGCCATAGGGTTTCCTAGGCTGTCATCTTTATAGAAGCCCTGTCTGGTTCCTGGGAGTTCAAGCCGTCGACCCTTCAGTTAAAGGCGAGCTCTGACTTAGTATTTTTAAGTGAGTACATTCCTCAAGTAGATTGCAATGTTAAAAGTATGCTTACTTTAAATTTTTGGTTCATCTTTTTATATAGGTTGGTCATAGCTACTTCTTTAAATATCTCTTTGTATCCTTAGTCCATCTTCTATTAGCTAATTTTGGTTTTTTAATTTTTCATTTATTATTATCATTATTTTGATTCATTTTATTGGGGGCTCTTATAACATTCCATACATCAATTATATCAAGCATATTTGTACATATGTTATCATCAGCATTTTCTAAACATTTACATTCTATCACTTCTTTGCTTTTTAATCTTCATATGTAGTCACTCTTTATACATTATGATTCCTTCATTCTCGTCATATTTCTTCCAGTCTGTAGCATATTACATGATAAAAGATTCTTTTTTAATTTTTAAGAGTCTTAAAATATTTTTGTATGATTTATTAGTTTTATGTATTAGGAAATCTTTCCCCATATCCAGAGTTATAAAAGTACTTTTGCACCCTATATGAGTATTTCTTGAAATGCCTTCATAATATTATAACATTTATCCTTTTTGTAATGCATTTTGACATATGAGTATGAGTTTATTTCCCCCAGATTGTTAATTCAATACCACAATGCAATTTATTGAGAAATTTGGCTATTTTTATTGATTTGAGATGCCACTTTTACTGTACACTCAATCCCTATATATTTCTTGATTTCTATTCTTTCTGGTTTTTTTGTCCAATATTTGTCTAACCATGTGCCAATATGCCATTTTAATTGTGTTATTTTATATTTTAATTACTACTGGATCAAATTCTACCATTATTTTAAAAAACTAACATGTGATGGTGAACGAGATTCTTTATAGTCATCATTTTTATATAAGTGATTATTGATGATTCAAAGAATCATTGGATTTATATATATATATTGTTTCTATTTTCGTACTACCACAGTATCCTTTTTAAATTCTCTTTTTCTTCCCCTCTCTCTCTTGCTCTTTTTCTTTATATTTTACTGTGAAATGGGGAAAATTTACATAACAAATCCCTTTTCTATTTAATAATTCACCATTATTTTGTTTCATGTCATTGATTTGCAATTTCTATAATGTAACACCACTTACCCCACTTCCTCTCTCTGTTTCCATTCCTTGCTGTATTCTAACCCTTATGCTGCCTATTTCATCCCAGATAACTCATAATTCTAAGTTATGCATACCTCACAAGTGTTATTGCCCCCCCTTATAAACTCATTGTTTGGCAGAAATGTGTTTATTTCCAGACCCAAAGGGTGACCCGGGCTATAGTGTCAAGGGTTCTACCAGATTCTATACCACTAAGCCTGTTTTTTCTTTTAGGTGATTCCCAGTTTTGTCCCACTATTTTTCTTCACTCTGTCCAAAACCTTCTAATGCGATCCCTTTCAGAGCAGTGGTAGCTGAGAATTATAACGTATTTCTGGTCTCAGGGGGGTGGAGACGGATATTGATATGGTTATTTAGTTCATTTGGGCTAACTGATGCCCTTGGTCCTCATCGCTCTTCTTTTTTCCTGACCAACAGATGGATGCTCAGGAACTTTTAAAGCCCTAAACACTACTTGCCAAAATAGAACATCGTCTTCATGAATGTTAAGCCAATTGACATTGTTGTACCAGAAGAGGGTAGTCCTGAGCCCCTCGGTCCAGTGACTCATTCCCTCAAAGGGTTTGGTTTTATCTCAGAAGCTTTCTTAACTTTGCCCATGTGTGCTCTACTACACTCGTGAATATATTTACAGCAAAAGTAAATACCCAATTACAAATATTACCTGTCAATTTTATGTATGCTCTCATTATTCTTCCCACTTCCATTTTGCCTGCATGTCTATCCAGACACTTTTCAAAGTTTGCTATCATTGCAGGATTGTTCATATAAGAGTATTTGCCTCTGCTAACACTAAGAAATCCCTCTTTGTACTCATTACAGAAAACAAGGTGATGCAACTGGATGTTCGAATTATAGAACAATATTATGAGTAATGAAGGTACATTCACAGGAAGCTGCCAGTGGTTCAGACTGGACACGAAACAGAGTATTTTGTTGCTGATATTAGATGGATCTTGGCTCAAAGCAGAGAATACCAGGAAATTTGTTCACTTGTGTGTATGACTGCGTGCTACTATACCAAAGCACTGAACTACATGGATCATCCTAAACTATGGGGACCTTTTGAGATAAGTGGGAATTCTAGGACACTTCACTGTGCCCACGTGCATCTTGCACAAGAGTCAAGAGGTAGTTGTGTGAACAGAACAAGGGGATGGTGCACAATTTAAAATCATGAAAGGTGTGCATCAGGGATGTATACTCTTACCATACTTATGTAATCTGTTTGCTGATCAAGTCATCAGAGAATACGAATTGGATGAAGAAGAATGTGGTATCAGGATCGGAGGAGGGCCAATTAACAAACTGTGATATGCTGATGGCATGACTTTAATTGCTAAAAGTGAGGACAACTTGAATCACTTGCTGATGAAGATCAAGGATTGGCGCTCTCAATAAGGAATGCAATTCAATGGGAGCAAAGACCCAAATCCTCACAATTGAACTGATATGTAACATCAAGAAAAGATTGAAATTGTCAAGAGTGGTGTCTTGCGTGGATCCATAACAAATGCTCATGGAAGCAGCAGTAGAGAGATCAAATCATGCATTTTTTGGGGAAAATTGACTGAACAGGACCTCTTGAGAGTGTTGAAGACTAAGGTATACTTGGCCTAATCTATGCTATTTCCAATCACTTCATATACATGTGAAAAAGTTGGGCATCAATTGGGATAAGGAAGACTGAAGAATTAGGGGACTGGCCTGGGTTGGGATGCATTCTGAATGAACATTATCTAAAATTCTCTCATATGCATATGAGTTTATGTGGATTTGTTTCTCTAATGTATCCAGACTAACACATTGATATAGAATTCATACAATACTGCTGTTTTCCATCTATACTAGGAGGCCGCCATTGAAAGTTACAATAAAAAATATGCAACTCACTAATGAACATGAGGCAGTGGTGGTTCAGTGATGGAATTCCCACATTCCAAGTGGGACAATTGGTTTGATTCACAGTCAGTACACTTCAAAGCACATACAAGATATCTATTGTGGCTATGTTTCAGCAGAACTTCATCCACACTAAAGTGAGCTAGGAAGAAAGACCTGGGCATTTCCTGCCGAAAACCAGCCAACGAAAACCCTAGAAATTACACCAGTCATCAGATCATTCTTGGGGGGCAGCGCAGAACTGCCTAATATATTGTCTATTGTGTTGTCGTGATAGTGGCTCGAAGCCAAAGACAGTTGGAAGACAGTTCAACAAGACTAAAGAAAAACACAAGGAAATCATTTTCAAATCATTTTCCGCGTCACTGCCCACACAGCCATTTCTATTCTTAGAAAGACTGGGCTATCCCATAGAAGAGGCCCTCTGGGCAGGCTGTGCTGTGACAAACAGGGGCAACAGGCTTCTTTTGTGTGGCCCAGCCCTTCAGTTTATAAGGTCTCATTTCCTGTGAGAGGGGATTGCAGAGAGTGTGATCTTTGATAACTCTCCTTTTCAAACATGATGATTTTTTGTGAGAACATGTGTTCTCATATTCTGTAGATCCAAAGGACTATTTTGAAAATAAGAAATTTCAAATAAGGGTGACTCTCAGATTTCCTTCGTATAAACTATGGGCTTCTTTCCTTCAACTAAATGTGTACATAGAGGGGTCTGTTTAGTTATAGATAGAGATACAAGATATCACTTTCAATCTATATCTAATAGTTATTAGTAGACTGGCTTCCTTCCTTAGGCATTCCTGACTTGACCGGTTGTGCCTTCTTAGGGCACTGTTTATGGAAGTTTGAGGTTGATCTGATCATCAGCAACAAGGAACATCTGCCAAGAGTACAGGAGGAAAAGTGATAGGATATCTGCTAGGCATTTGCCATCTTTGAGTACAATCGACTTTTGGTTCCTAAGCTAGGTATAACTGTGGTCATTTTAGATATCACATTTTATGAAAGATTATACACACACATACGTACACCCATAGTTAATTTGTTTATATTTTACAGGTGACTCAACAAATACACCTAAATAGTGAAGTGCTCTTTATTCTAAGAAGCTTTAATGCCAAATATTGAGCATCAAAATTTATACTCAGTCAAGCGTAATCAAAAATACTCCATTTTATATGTTCTCAAAATGCTTTTACAGTTTGGATTTTCCTCCATATTGATATTGATAGTAGTGATTAAACTTACTAAACCTACTGCCATCTAGTTAATTCTGATGCATAGCTACCCTATAACTCTTTCAAAATCCCACTCAATTATAATATTGGATGGCATATCAGATAGTCAAAACACAATATAAAACAGATGTAGTTGTCATCCACATGTGGGGCCAAATAGAAATAGAGTAACTTGCAACTCAAACATGACAAAAAGTTAGGGAATGGGGAAATAATGTGGATTTTGTTTGTTCTTACCAAATATCAAGGTTTTTAAAAAATGTTTTCTGTAATTGAGCTGGTAGCACAACTTGGAAATTAGACTTTACAAAATGTTTGGGAAACATTTGTCTGGAGAGCCTGGTGATGGCTACTGAACAAAGAAGAAAAAGCAAGAAAAAGTGGTGAAGGATTTAGTGGTGGTTTAGGAAAATGCATTGCAAAACAGATCAAATTATCTCCCCACCCCACCTTGCCCTGTATCTGTTGTGTTAAGCCAGGTAGCCAGGTTGCCTCGAGAAACATGTCCAGAGATATGCATAAATGTATAAGAAGGAACTTTATATCAAGGAGTTATTGTATAAAAGGAACACATACCAGCCCAGTCCAACTCAAGTTCAGAAGTCACTTACTAGTCCATAGGTCCAATTCTAGTTCATAAGTCCCTCTTCAGACTCACGAAGCCACAGGCAAGGATGCAGGAAGCTCACAGGCTGGTAGGGGCTAGCTCTTGTGAATCCAATGGTGGTGGATGCATCTCCAGGGCGCACTCAGGTCTCCAGAGGCTCCTCAACAGGAAGGTGAAGACAGAACGTTCCCAGGATACTCCTTATAAGAAGGTCACGCCCACAAGGAGGCACCATCAGGCTGTGTCTTGATTGACAGACTAGACTCCACCTATAACTTCTAAAAGGTGCCATGTGGGTACAGAAAACCTAACTATCACGTCCAGATACTTCTAATAATTTAAATTTTTGACAAAAAAATCATTCTTCCTAACCTCCTGCTGTTGTGTTTCAAAAGTCTATCACTTTCGTATGATTTCTGTAAACAGAGGAAATAAAGTTCACTTGGGAGAGGAGCTAAAAATAACCTCACAATCCACTTCCACAAATTACACTGTGACATAGCTTACTATACATCCCCCCAAGTTCACATCAAAGTGTGGTCTCCAAAACAAACATTTTCACTGATAGCATGTTTCTGCTAGTTTTCTGATTAACACAACTACTTAGAACAGACATCTAAAAATGTGTGCCTATGCTATGCAGTGCCACTTGCATTTACTGAGGAAATCAGTTGAATAATAAATAGCATTATCTTAATAAACAAACTTGGACCAAAACGATTTTTTAAATTGAAGTGTTAGACTACATGGCTTTCTGCCTATCATCCAAGAATTCACAGATTGGAACTTTACTGTCCTAACCTATTAATCCTTCTCCCCCTTTTTGTTTTAGCGGTTTTTTTTTTACACTTCCTCCATACAGCCTATGATTCAATAGTTTACTTTGGTCAATAAAAGTTGTACAATCATTACCACATTCCATTTTTGGGGACATTTTCTTCTTCCTAGTACACATTTCAGTGTATTTTTTAACTTGTGGCAAAAATATGCACAACAAAATATTTTTCAATTCAACAACTTCTACATATGCCATTGATTATACTCTTCCTGTCATGCAATGGTTGTTGATGTCCTTTTCCACATTATTCCATCACCATGAACACAAACTCAGTGCACCGAAGCGAACAGCCTTGCTCTTTCAATTGTTCAACTGAAATCGACCGATTCTCTGGTTTCCTTTTTCTAGTAGTCTTCTTGATACAATATTTCATATCATACACTTCCATCATTAAGTCACGTTTAACTAGAGTTATATACACATCACCACAATCAGTTCTTTTACTACCGCCCCCTTCCCACATTCATTGTTTGCTCCCCAGTTCTCCTCACATCCCCCACACCAGCCTTCACCTGCTGGTCCAAGTAAACCATTGCATCACTTATTGTCTCGGAACTCACTCCTGCACTTCACAAACTAGGAAACCCAACAGAAACAGTAAACAACAACAAAATGAACCAGAAAGAAGAAAATAGTAATAGTAAAAATAAAAATGAAGAGTAACAAAAAGAAAAGATCAGCAACAACAACATTTAAAAAGCCAGAGAAAAATTTGCTGTAATGGAACAAGTAAGAGATGTTTGAGCCTAGAGCACATTCATATTGGGTCCAGAGGGAGGTCAACTCACTACTATATCATATCATTGTTCTAGCCACCACAATCAAGTGTTCAGTAAACTCTGACTGATAGTAAAACCGTTCATGTCCCTTACCTACGGTTAGAAGGGATCTTCCAGAGGCTTCATCTGACTAGACACTCTGCAGATGGATTCGGAGCTCCCACTGTCCTCCATAACCCTCTACAAGTTGGTTGTTTACAATGTAAGCTCTGACCCTTTTTCCTTAATCATATTTCCATTTTGTTATCATCATCTTTGGATAATATTGACTGGCGTGCTTCTTCAATGTAGACTTAATTGACACCTCTTACATTGCTATTTATTTGAATGAAAGCCTTCCGTACTCCAGGCGTTTTTCCCCCTTGACAGCTAAGCACCATGTGCTGTCATCACCACACTTTGCTGCAGCCCCCTTATCTTCAGCGATCTCTTCAGACCATCAGGTATCACGCAGGCCCAGGCGATCAGAACGAACTGTTCTTGGACTGGGGATAGAATTAAGTGGTTGCCCAGACTCCATCTGCTTGTCCATGGGTATATAAACAACTCGAATCTACTTGGGTGGTCATATTATGATGAAAACAAAAATAAAATAAAAAATTTTAACAATAGCAGCGGCAGCAAAAAAAAAAAAAAGCATAAACCAACATAAAAACCCAAGCCAACAAAAAATGAAACTATTGCTGATCATCATCCAGGGCATTTAGGTGATTGCATTGATAATATTATTAATCTATCCAACTATACAGAACTTAAGGTATTATTGAATTTAAGATGTTGGAGTTTGTGTGAGTATAATCCAACTGTGAGCTGCATCCATGAGTTGCTGCTTTGTCAGATTGATTTATTATTTGATAGAGCTCTGTTTACATTGAATATGGTGCTAGGCAAATTTTCCCTGGAACATTTCTTACAAAGGAATATCCTTATCTATCAGAATAATTTCTGTCATATTAATGCAAGGGGAGCATTGATATCCTAAATAGATGGTGGTGATGGGTCTCTTTTCAGTGAATTCCCACCAAGCCAGGAATCCCAGCACAGTTCCAACAGACCGATATTTCCCGAGTCTTGGTCATCATTCTCTTCCTTTCACTTCAGAGAATGTCAGTCTTAAGTCCAAAGGCTACAGGTAGTTTTGAGGTAGGGGCTAGTTCATTCAGTCAGGCTTCCATGTTGAGTCCTTCTGGTGTGGTCCTTGGGGGATGCCATATTCCTTGTAAAGCAAGCATCTGAGGTCATTATAGTACTTAGTCCATGATGTGGTTTACTGAGGGTTGGGTAGAAATATATTTGAATATTTAAATATATATTTGTGTTTCATCATTGCTACACTGTACCCTAACTGACACGTCCCCTCCCAGCCACCCTTCTGTAAGGGGATGTCAAATATATATTTGAATATATTTGTCTAGTCAGGGCAGAGAATTGTGTTTATTCTTCCCTTAGTTTTGCTATAATTATTGTTTATCCTCCCTTTGTGAGGTTGCCACTACTCCTATTGTATTTTCTCAGTGCCTCCTCTGAAATGTAAATGCTCCCTTCCCCTAGCCTTAAGTTTCCAGTGACTTTCTCCTCTCACTCTTGTGGAGGGCCTACTGGTTTATCATTGCCTTGTCTCGAGGTTGTTCATAACATTAAGTGGTGGTCTTCTGCCTTCTCCCCTTCTTGAAGGAGTGACCCCAGCCAATGTGAACTTGTCTCATTCAAGGTGATTTTTAAGTGCACATAAAGGGGTTATGTATCTCACTCATTAATTTTAAAGAGATTTCTACAGGAACAAATGGACTTAAAAATTGATAAATATTTTTCCACAATAGTGTCAAATAACAGTTATAAAAAGCTGAATGTCTTCATGACAAGTGCTGAAGACAAATGTGTGCATAAGCAAAAGTGGTGAAGAAAGCAGATGATGTTGGCTACCAAAAGATATAGCAACTAGGGTCTTAAAGACTTGAAGGTAAATGAGCGGCCATCTAGCTCAGAAGCAACAATGCCCACATGGAAGAAACACACCAGTCTGTGTGAACACGAGGTGTTGAAGGGATCAGGGATCAGGCAGCAATGAACTAAAAATTACATCATTGTAAATGAGGGAGTATACATATTGTATACTGTAGGTAAGGTGACATCCCCTTACAGAAGGGTGGCTGGGAGGAGACGTGTCAGTTAGGGTACAGTATAGCAATGATGAAACACAAAATTTTCCTCTAGTTCTTCAATGCTTCCTTCCCACCCCTCATCCCCACTATCATGATCCCAGTTCTACCTTACAAATCCGGCTAGACCAAAGGGTATACACTGGTACAGATAGGAACCAGAAACCTAGGGAATCCAGAACAGATTGTCCCTTCAGGATCAATAGTAAGAGTAGAGAAACCAGGAGGGTAGCGGGAAGGTGGGGAAGAAAGGGGGAACCAATTACAAGGTTCTACATATAACCCTGGGGAAGTGCAACAGGGAAGTGGGTGAAAGGAGACATTGGACAGTGCATGAAATGACAAAATAATAATAATTTATAAATTATCAAGGGCTCATGAAGGAGGGGGGAGCATGTAGTGAAGGGAAAAATGAGGAGCTAATACCAAGGGCTTAAGTAGAAAGCAAATGTTTTGAGAATGATAATGGCAACGGACATACAAATGTACTTGGCATACAATGGATGGATATATGAATTGTGATAAGAGTTGTATGAGCCCCCAATAAAATGATTTTCTTTAAAGCTGACTACTTTAGATACCTCATTTGCATGGCTGTGTTTAATGCTATTTTTAAACTATAATCTTAAAATGTATTAAATGAAGAAATATTGTTCAATGTATCGAAGGTTACAGGGTGATACAACTAATTTTTTATTAGCTTCCATGAGTTGGTTACCTTCGAAATGGCAAGAAAACAGATATTTGATGTAATAGATTCATTGACACGTAACTCACATACCATTTAATAATTTAAATACTTTCAAAATAGTTGTATAATAGTCACTACAATCCATTTTAGAATACTTTATTAGTTCTTATATATTATCATTATTAGCTACTCATTTTCCTCAACCTCGTCTGCCGCAACCCTAAATTAGTAATCTAGTTACTATCTCTATGGATATATCTATACTGAATTTCTTATAAAGAAACACATATAAAAAATGAACAAAAATTATCAAGGAAACAAAATATAAAACCTCTATCCAAAAAACTCACTGCCATAGCAACCATTCTGATTTAGCACAACCCGAAACGACATGGTAGAATTGTCCTTTGTGATTTTCCAAGGAATAGAAAGCCTGATCTTTCTCCCTTTGAGCTGACTGGTGGTTTAGCATTGCTGATCTTGCAGTTATTAGTACAAAACTTGACACCTCACCACCAAGGCTTCTTTAATCAAAAAGACAAGTGGGGGAAAGGAAAACAACAACAACAAACCAGACGAACAAATTAAAAATCAGTCAACAAGGAAAATAACCAATAAAGTATTAAAGTTCAACCTAATTATATCTGTGTCAATCTATTTCCCAATGTATGCTTCAGCCATATACTTGATCAATAGTCAGAGGGGATTGATTCACCAGAGGATTAATTCAGGTGGGGACTATGTAAGTGGATTTTACACTGCCATTGTCATCCATAGCCATCTGCAAACTGGGTACCCAGAATTGAAGCTCTACTACATTTCACTCCTCTGGTCTTCAATTTTATTATTTACAATCTTTGGATCACACAGACTGATGTGTTTCCTCCATGTGGGTTTAGCTGACACCTCACTTAGATGGATGCTTGCCTTCAAGAACCCCATACGCTACTCTTTCTGAGAGAGGGGCACCATTTGATTTATTCACCAAACATTGCTAAAACACCTGTTTCTTCAGTGTTCTCTTCATGAGGGCAAGAAGTGAACAGGGCCACATCATAAGAAAGGGTATATGTTTGGGTTTATCCTCTCACCATATTTATTCAATCTGTATGATGGGCAAATCATCAGAAAAGCTGGATTATATGAAGAAGAATTCAGGATAGAAGGAAGCCTTATTGACAACCCATGATATTTGGATGACAAAATATTTTTGGCTGAAAATGAAAAGGACATGAATCATTTAATGATGATAATCAAGAATTGCAGCCTTCATTTGGGTTACAATTTACTGAAAGGAAAACCAACATGCAACTAGATTTTTAGGTAACATCATGATAGGATAAAGGTTGACACCACAGATTTCATCTTGATTTGATATACTATCAAAGCTCAGACAAAAAGAAGTCAAGAGATTAAAGGGCATAGATCTCTTTAAAGTGTTGGAAAGCAAGGATGCTACTTTGAGGACTGAGGTGACCCATTCCATGGTATTTTCAATCACTTCTTCAAACTCAAGGTCATTTAGTCAATTCTAACTCATGACTCCTATAGGACAGGATAGAATTGCAGCTATGGGTTTCTGAGACTTTAACTCTTTATGGGTGTGGTCCAAATTGGCAGTTCAGATGACAGACTGCTGGCTCAAACTGCCAACTTCTCAACTAGCAACTGAGCACGTCAAGCTGCAGAAGCAGGTGCATCAAATTAGATGATAGGCGTAGGCTGTACTGCAGAAGTTCTCACCCTGTGATTCCCAATCCCTTTGGGAGTTGACCGACCCTTTCACAGGGGTCTCCAAGTTCATTACAGTAGCAAAAATGGCAGCTATGAGGCAGCAAGGAAAATGATTTTATAGTTTTGGGGTCACCACACCAGGAGAAACTGTACGGAAGGGTCGCAGCCTTAGGAAGGTTGAGAAACACTGAGCTGCTGGCTCCAGAAACAGAGGTCAGATGATGATGAACCAGTTGCAAGAACCAGCGCAAGGGAGAGAATTTTTATAGAGCGTTCATACATAATGGAATGTAGATATACCTTCAAAAATACCCCTTTATTTGAACAAGAGAGTGCAAGGATGTGAAAGATGGTGAGTGAATTTAGGGTACTGACTCACTCCAAATAGTAAGGTGATGACTCAAGATACAACCTATTCTATTTCTATCTTCTTAGCATGACAGGTAACTCTCAAATGGGTTCATATGCACAAGCATAAGGCTATATCATAGAAGGAGGATAACTACATTATCTTATAACTGCTTATAACTACATAACTGCTAAAACACTGAAAATCACTGCCTAGTCAAGTTGACACACAACCTTCACCATCACATAAGCCATACGGTAGATTTTATAGACCTTATTTATCGACCTTATTTAGATTAGTTGTACACTGTCCAATCCACTTGGTGGGTCACAGGCACTTAGACCCAACCTGTGCCTGTTCTGTGCCTGTCACAAAGACTGTAGCTACACGGGCCACATAGATCACTTTTCGGCACTGCAGTCCCCTTTGATGAAAGCTAAATAGATAACTGGGCTCATTGTGCCTGTTTATTTTTCAAGTGATTCACTGTACAGAGACTTTTGAGTGGATTTGTGTTGGCCACGAAGCAAAGAGAAAATGAGGGAAGCCACCAGAAACAATGCCAACGTTTCCCCCAGAACAACTTAACAGAATGGGAATGGGAGTCCGGAGTTTATTTTCTTTTACCTGTATCCGTTTACTTTTTCATCTTTGCTTAAAACCACATTGTCATGTTCCTTCCTTGAAAGGGATCCAACAGATCATATCTTGACTGTTGGCACTGCTTGGAGTGGAGCATTTGAAAATAGCAGATTGAACTTCAGCACTGTCGAGGCTCACCCGCGCTTTAGATATCACATCACTGTTGACAAACGGTGTGCATTTATGAGGAAGGGGGTGCTCCTTCTATTTGTCTTACTAGGGCAATTTTATGGGAAAGTAAAGTGCATGTAGCACTTTACAGTCTTTCTGTCCAAGGAATTGCCTTTGTGGGCATTATGTTAAATTCAGCACATAACGTATTCCACTGAAAAATGAACACTGCTTTCTTTAGGAATTTCTATTAATGCTGAAAGGCTAAAGCTGACTCTTATTGCTGATAGAGCCTGACTAATGAGATTAGTTGAACACTGGAAAGAGTTACAAGATGTCAAGTTCTTAAAGTGATCCCAATGAATATCTCTCTTTTGTTTTCAGGTTCAGTAGTGCAGGGGTAGGGCAGTCTTTCCCTTCTTTAGTACCTGGGGATCTGCTTTGATTTCTTCAAGATACAGCTCCCATATCCCCTCTGGCCCGCCAGCCTTCTCCAGCTACTTCAGGTCCTTAGTAGCTTCCTCCACTCTGACCTATAAACATATTATTACACCATCATTTTACTGACATCTATCACCCTGTATTCCTTTTATTTATTGTCACAGCTGTGCTCACCCCAGGGCAGTAACTGGGTTCTGCTTACTTTTGTATCCTCAGGAAATCATTAAGAATTATTTTGAACCTTTACTACTGCCGTTTTATTTTATTCCTTTCATTTAATGAAAGGAAAAGTAAATGTATGAGTCACTTCAGTTAACAGAATTAATTACTAAATAAAGGGTAACACCCTGTTTGGTATTATTTTGCCCCTATGCCCCAAACATAAACATCCAAGTATATGGCGCATGTACACACACACACACACACACACACACACCGTACTCACACAAACGCAGCTGCACATACATACATGCTGCACTGTAGGTTTTCAGCTCCTTCTCTGAAATTCTTAGGGACAACTGTCATTCAAGATTCAATTTTTGAAGTGAATGTTAGAATAGGGAACAGTCACTGTTGAATATTTCCAGCATAATCTGGGTCAAAACACCCAGGATGAATTACTTCAATAATTCATTAGCATAAGTCTGAACTTTTACCCTCAACATGAATGAAGACCCTAGATGGATACTTAACAACTTAGATAAGTTTTTACCACTCAATGAGCCAAAATTGATTAATTTATAACTTTATTTTATTATCAGATCCTTTTTGATTTGGGGATTGTAATAAAGTAATTGTAAATGCATACAGCGAAATCTTTTTGTTGCTTCAATGAGTTTGTCTCTTAAGAAAAAAATCCAAAGTGAATTTGAACTGCTGACCTTAAGGTTGGCAGCCCCATGTATAACCTACTGCACCAGAACCTGCTGGGCCAAAGCGACATATTTTACCTTGCTTATGAAAGTATAGTAACAGAAGAAAATATACTTTATGCCATCTGAATTTTAGTCTATTCCCCAAATTCCTATTTATATAGAATGTAAACTAATCTGCACTTTTTTGTTCTTGTCAGTAAACTATACTCATTGGGTGGACAAAAATTACAACAACAAAAACCTTGTCCCCAGACTGAAAAGCTAGGGGATAGCAATCTTATTAAATCAAAGAGAAAATTACTGACCTTCCTGCTATATTCGCTTAGAAAATTTCTATGGGCTCATAAGTGTAAAGTACTCATTAACAGAGATTATTTGGTGAGCTGATTATTACTTTTCTTTTGAGGCTTACACTCAATGTTCTACAATGAGTCTAAAAATGCATGGCATCACATACATTTGAATCAACTGGCAAGAATAAAAGTAATTATTTCTACATACTGATTATTAGTTTTGCCTTAGCAGTTCTAACCTGTGGGTCGTGATCCTTCTGGGGGTTGAATGACCTTTTTTCACAGGGGTGACCTGATTCCTAACAGTAGCAAAATCACAGTGATGAAGCAATGGAAATAATTTTATGGTGGTGGTGGGGAGGGGGGTTCACCACAACACGAGGAATTGTATGAAAGGGTTGTGGCCTTAGCAAAGTTGAGAACCATGGTTTAGTATTTTCATATTTCAAGTCTGTTGCTGTGTGCTGTCAAGTCAAATTCGGACTCTGTGAGGCCCACAGGAAGAGTTGAGCAGAACCATCGGATTTTTAAGGCTGTCATCTTTATGGAAGCAGGTCATTGTTCACAAGGAGCTTCTGGTGACCAGGCCAGGGCAAGGCCACGGTGCCCCTAGAATCCTGATTCCAAGACTCAAAACCAAAACAGTGACGCTCATTGCCAGGCAGTCTCTGCCCAAAGCACCCCCATAGGGCAGAGCAGAACTGCTCCCATGAGCTACTGAAACATCTTTACGAAAACTGAAAGCCTCGCCTTTCTCCTAAAGAAAAGCTCCTGACTTTGCAGTGAGCAGCCCAACATGTTACCCACCAGGCCACAAGACTAGCTCTTTTCAAATGGTTACTGTTTCCAGTTTCTTTTGTCATTGTGGGTTTAAACACCGAATTGTGTTTAGAATATGACAGTGTTTGTCAGCCTGTATGTGTTTGGTGAATGCTAACTTTTGTTGTCCGTACTTCTTTTTCTTCTTTTCCATTCCCCATTCAGATACTAAATACTTATTGAGGACCTACTGTGTGCCTTGCTGGACATCGGGGATTCAGCTCTCACTGCTCAAGGAAAAGGCCATCCATTCTGCTGCAGGCATTCAGTACAGAACACACACAGACTTGGTGATTAAGCGTCTACATAGTTGGAGCTCAAAGGAGAGTTGAGGCAATCATTTTTAGTATCGCCTAAGACAGTTGAATTATTTTGTTTCATATGTTTTGAGCTCTACAAAATTGGCAAGTAATAGCACAATTCTTTAGAAATCCTTCTAACATAGTGAAAATATATCATATGAAGAAATCTAAGAACAAATTAGATTCAGATTTCCGAATGGCAGATTTTGATTATACCCTTATGACTGTTCCATTCTGTTGTATTTATCATTGAGACTGACTGTTATAAAGTCACCTCTCACTTATGAAGACCTTCTGATGAACAACAGAACAAAATATTCCCCCATCCTTCATCTTCCTCACGGTCACCAGTCTCTCAGGGGAGTGATTGTGCCCAGCTGTCTCACGGAGGATATCCCAGGCCCACGTTGACCTTCACGTCACATGGGATCCTCCCCTCGAGATTGATCTCTCTTCATGACGTGTCCAGAACCAGTGTCCTTGGCTTCAGACCACGTTCTGCTCCATAAGTCTTCCACTAGCTAATTTGTGGAAGCAGATCACCAGAGCCCTTTTCCTAACTTCTCTTAGTCTGAAAGCTCGGCTGAAACCTGTGTACCATGGGTGACCCTACTGACAATTGGAACATAGGTATTTGGGCTTTCTTCCTTCTTGTAAGGTTTCCAGCCTCATGGCCACACACAAGCCACTGTAACACAATAAATTGACAGATGGAGGTGGAATTCCTTGATTAAATATCATAGCCTTTGTTGACTAATTCCAGATATGCAAAAATAACAAAGAGTAAGTGATTCACTGGTTCTATTTTTATAAGTAATTGGCTGGTTTTGTTTTTAAGCTGTCATTCAGTAAAACATTAGTATTTTCTTTTACCAGATTCCACTATTTCTGTGTCTGAATTTGACTCATGTCAAAACATAATAGTCAATGAGATATGAAACTATGAGAAAGACACGTGCTAGCCTTGACCCTTCTGACTGCAAGGCAGCAGCTAGCCACTCTCACGCATGAAAGAAGCACAGTGAGGTGTTTATTTCTGGCCAGAGGAAGGCTTCCTTTGTCCTTGGCTTCAACCTTCATGTTCTCTGTGGTGTGGCCAGGGGTAAGATGCAGAGGAAGCAATACCGGCAGCCCTCTGGTGAGCCTGCCCTCAACCTAGCCTCCCTCTCTTCTTTCTGTAAGTCTAATGTACTAGTGTCAAGTTGTCTCTATTCTCAAATGATAAAAATCATTGTTTTTTTTTTAACTTTTCTAAAATCCCAGGATTAGGAAAGGACATAGAAGGTTATCAAACCTATCTTTTAAATGTGCATAGATAGTCCATAAAAACCACAGTCAACTGTATGTGGTCAACAAAAGCAATGTATGAGCTCAGGATTTTGCAGACAGTAATGATGTTCGCTGTCAACTATCAGTCCATCACGAGATCCCCTGGGCTTGTCGGTAGTGCTTTTCAAAGAAAAACTTTCTATGGAACACTATATTAGGGACTAATTTTAATTGACCTGCCACCTTCGTCCTTTCCTGATAACTTTGCTGTTTTCTTTGATAGTAATTCCATTTATACATGGATACCCATCAGCCTTTGTTCTTCTTAGATAGCATGTTCAATACTAAACGCTATCTTGCACATCACCTCAACAATAGAAGTTAATAAAAAGAGGGTTATTTTTATTCTTTTTTTGTTGTAATATTAGTGATTTCTTTAAGATATCTTGGCATATTATATTTCTTCTAAGCAGAAGAAAAAAGGCCCATTAAAGATTTATCTCCCTGATTATCTACCATCCTGACCAGAGTGGGGCAGGAAGAATGACTTCAATGGTTTTGGTTTCATTTTCTAATAATCGTTTCTTTCAGCTGCTTATTAAAAGAGGTGTATGTGCTTGTTCTTTTGGGCCGTGGCCGAGATGCCATCTCAGGGTTCCGGACAATGAAGGCTTGTTTTATTCCTGTCTGTTTTCAGTGCTGGCAACAATGTTGAATCAACTTAGAATATTTAATCATTTAAGATTTATTGAGATTAGAGACCTAATGCTATTCTGGAATTCTTCTTTATGGATACTTGATGGCCCTTGAGATCGCTCACTGAGAGATTTAAACACCCAGGGAAACCTCTGCCCGCCCACCTGAGCCCCACACTCCCTTTACTATAAAGAACAGTGACCTCTGCACCACCTGCATCAGGAGCCACTCGACTATTTTGTAGATAGCCACCAGAGTGGTGACCATGGTGACCATGAGCAAGAGCTCCTCCGCCATCTTTATGATCATTGGTAAGCTGGAGTCCAGTGGGAAAATATTTGGCTGTGAGTTCTAGGGTCTTCCTTGGCTAACTTTTGCTAGTAAATTGCCAGGCCTTGCTTCCTGGTTTCTCTGAGTCTGGAAGTTCTGTTGAAACCTGTCCACTGTAGGTGCCCTGCTGATATTTGCAATATCACTGGCAGCATAGCTTCTAGCATCACAGCAATATGCAAGCCACCATCATATGAGAAAGTGATGATGGTGGGTAAAGAGAACTTATTAAAAGTCCTTATTTGGGGGCATTCCTCTAAGCCAACCACAGCTGAGAGTTCGAGGGTGTAGCTTAGCCCTCGGTAGTTTTGAAAAGCCACTCAGGTGCATTAAGTGCTCACTAGAATAAAGTGCTTGTCAAATCAAGGCAGGCCTCCTTACCTTCCAGGGATCCCAGAACAGATACTTTTCCCTTGCCAGAAGGCCAGGCTCCCTACAGAATCTGCTCTCACCAGCGGCAGCAAAAATTGGAACGTGCTCACATTTGATGGGGATTTCTAAGGCCCGGTCTTACTTCACCTCTTGGCTATTGACCCTTCCCTTTTTGAAGCGGTCTCCTTTTGTTCCGGGGAGGCACCCACATCATGCTCCCTTCATGCTCCATTTCCAGCTGTTGCTCCTCAGACTCGTGCCCTCTTCATCCCTCAGTAGCAGTGCACATGGAGAGCCCGAGTCCCTCTTCAGAAATCTGTGATTAAACCCCCTCTGGGAAACCAAAGCCTGTGCTCTAGCTCTGACTGCCCCTCTATGCTGATTATCCCAAACTCTGTATCTCAAGCCCTGATTGTTCTTCTGAGCCCCAGACTCGTACTACCAACAGCGTGTTAGAAAGCTCATTTGGGATGAACTACAGAGAAACCCAGTTGACGTGGCTAACACGAAACTCATTGCTTTATTCTTCCCAAGCCTACGGTTCTTCCCGTGTCACCTGACCAGTCAGTGTTCCAGCAACTGACCCCGCGCCAACACCAGCTATCTGCCATTACCCTCCTATGCTACCTCCAGCCAGTCATAAATTCCTGCTGATTCTAGCTTCTAAAAAGTTCTCAACTCTATCCATGTGGGTCTCCCCCAAAGCCATCATGCTAACTCACGCAGCAGTGTCTCTCACTTGGCTTGTTGGAAAAGCTCATCTTGACTTCTTACTCTCTTTGTCTCTCTTCTCCATGGCACCTTTCATCCATTCCCTATGACCCATTTAAGAATATCTTTCGAGGGGAGGGAAGATGGCCGCCACATAGGAAGCCCACGCCCGGAGCTCCTGGAGATCGGTGAGTGGGTCACGGGGAAGGGTGGGGTTCTCAAATTGGGTTTTGTGACTCCAGGAACGCTCAGAGCCCTCCTCTGAACCAGGAGCAGGCGCTACCCACACACCCACTCTCCCCACGGGCGCCGGCACAGACGCTGCGGGTTTTCTGAGCTGGTGGGAACCAGGGCACCGCTCTGCGACCCTGAGATCAGGGACCCACCGTTAATCAGAGCCCGCGGGCGCAATCGCTGACCAGTCCTCCCCACCCCAAGGTGCCTAGGGTGCCCAGGGGACACTCCACGCAGATCCACACCTCTCGCTCCTACCCCCAGGGGCTCCTGTGCCCCCAGCACAACGGAGGGCCAGCCCCTCCCCCACCCCGGAGGCCCAAGCCCAGGCGCACCTTAAGGGCGCCACCACTGCCCAGGATAAGATCAAGCCATCCCCTAAACCCAAGCCTGCCCACCTGGGCCACACTTTCTAACAGTAGCGAAACGCCGGCACTCCCCACAGTCGCCAGCACTCCTCACAGATGCTGCTGGTTCAGGGCACCTGCCCCAAGACCCACAACAGAGAGGCCTGCTTTACATTGTTTCCTGGGTAGACAGCCAGCCGGTCCTCCCCACCCCAGAGTACTAGAGGATTTTTTCCCACCTATCTGTGGCAAGTGCCCCTAGCCAGGAGCAGATCACCCAACTCCCACCCCATCCCCTAAACCCACTCCCCTGTTCAGCCAACACACTCCATCAGATCTGCAAGGCCTAACTGCAAAGAGTGCCTGAGCAAAGGTATAATATAAGACCAGCCTCCTAAAGAGAGACCCCAGGGCCACAAAACACCAAGGAAAATGCCACCTAATGCGAATAAATCAAACAAAAAACAGCTAGCAGCTTCCACAGTATCAAGAAAAGAGAAACTGGATCCGATGCAAGAAGATCAGCTGGACCTAACAGCAGTCATAGAAAATGCGGAGATCGATCAACCACAGAAAGAAATCTTCAAGATGTTACTAACACATATGCAGCTCTTGAGCGACGCATTAAAGAAGAAAGAAGAATTGATACAGGAGATAAAGCCCACACACCAAAGGGAAATCCAAGAACTAAAGAGTGAGCTCACACAAACTAATAGTAAGCTCTCAGATTTCGGCCAGAGAATGGAGGAGGCAGAAAACAGGACAAGCGACCTAGAGGACTCACAAGTAGAAATTAATAAGTGGGAGAAAAAAATCTAATAAGTCTATGAGAAAAGCAGAAGAAAATATTAGATGCCTGGGTGATACTATGAAAAGAAACAACATTAGGATTATCAGTCTGCCGGAGGATGAGGCATCAAGAAAACCAACATCCAAAATAGTGAGGGAATGCTTAGAGGAAAACTTCCCTAGCTTAATGAATGAAAACCATATAACCATACAGGAGGCAGAAAGAACATCAGCTAGACTAAACCCCAAGAAGAAAACACCAAGACATATAGTTGTTAAACTATCCAATTATGAAGAAAAAGAAAAAATTATGAGAGCAGCTAGGGAAAAAAGGGCAATTACATATAAAGGCAAACAGATAAGAATATGCTCGGACCTATCAACGGAAACTATGAAGAAGAGGAGAGAGTGGAGCAGCATATTCCGAAAATTGCAGGAACATGATGCAAACCCAAGAATACTCTATCCAGCCAAGTTATCTATCAAATTGATGGAGAAGTAAGAGTCTTTCCAGACAAGGAAAATCTCAGAGAATATGCCAAAAGGAACCCAGCCCTACAAAAGATTCTCACCGACCCACTGGGAGAAGAACAACAACAACGACCTAACACACGCAGAATGAATCTACCCAGAAACAGTCAAAGGGATAACAGCCCCCAAGATAACGCTGGCTCAGAGATGGAAGAAAGGC
>PVJH01000296.1:311941-363264 GCA_004026705.1 Nesogale talazaci | reverse complement strand
TCTACCACCAATTAGGTCATCACTAAATTTCCCCTCAAATGAATCACCTAATTTTGTTCATTACTGTTTGCTTGCTAGTTGTTAATGTTTTCTTAATATATCACAATTGTCTTAGCAACATTTTATTTAATTGCAAAATGTTATGCTTAGTATTGGCATAGTATATCAGATGCCTAGGTAATATTGAATTTCAAATAAAGAAAAAATTGAGCCATATCTTGTTTCTTTTAGGTTCTTTTAATAAATCTAGAAACTTCATTTTTAAAGTCAGTAATATATAGGTGCTGTAATATACTGCTCACAACCTAGTGGATAGAAACAAGGTAATTTTTTTTTTAGTTCATGAGGAGAAAGTCTAAAATCAGGATGCCACTATGAAGGCTAAGTTGTGCCTGATCCAAACTATGACATTTCCAATTTCCATAGACAGAATGTGAAAGAGTAATAAAAGACACTGCGAAAAAACGATGAATGATCAAGATGGCAGATGAATTGATGGATTTTAACTACGGACTAATGAAGATTATTGAAAGCACTATGTACTGCCAGAAGAATAAACCAGGCTATTTTGGAAGAAAATCCAGCCCCACTGCTCCTTGGAAAGAAGGATAGTGAGACTTCATCTCATATATACTGGTCATGTTATCAGGAGAGACCAGTCCCTGCCAAAGGACATCATACTTGATAAAACAGAAAGGCAGCGAAAAAGACAAAGACCCTCAGCAACATGGACTGACACAATGGCTGCTTCAGTAAGCTCAAACACAGCCACAATGGTGAGGATGACTTGGGACTGGGTCATGTTTCCTTGAGTTGTGGAAATGAAAATGATTCTGCCAATTGGAATGGACTTGATGACACCTCCTTCTGTGTGCTGCCCAAATAAACTGAGAATCTGTTCTGCATGACCTAGGAGGTGGCGTCAACATTAGAGGCAGTCCCTTTAGCAGCAGGGGATAGGCAGTGTATTGCTTACTGAAAGGTAAGAGGACTTGCGTGGATGACTGAGGAAGATGGAAGACTCCTTCAGTATGGCTTACAGCTCAGTGTAAAGGAAACAAAAATCCTCACAAGTTGGCTAACAGACAGCATCATGATTAGCAGAAAAGACTGAGTTTGTCAAGGAACCCATTCCACCTGGACCCACAATCATTGTTCACTGAAATAGCAGTCAAGGAATCAAATGACACACTGCACTGTTCAAATGAGCCACATAAGACTTCTCTAAAGGGTTAAGGTCACTTTGAGGACTAAATTGTGCTTGACCCAAGCCATGGTATTTTCAATGGTTTCATGTATATATGAAGAAAAAAAAACCCAAACTGGATAGTGGATAAGGAAACCTGGAGAAGAATTGATGCATTTGAATTTGGGGGTAGAGGAAGTCTAGTGGCAGTCCTGTGCACAGTCAAAAACCAAACAAACAAATCTGTCTTGGAGAAAGCAAAACCAGAATGCTCTTTAGAAGTGAGAAGGGCAAGATTTAGATTAATGTGCTTGGAGCCCATGGTGGCAACCACTGTGACAATCTGTCTCCTTGAGGGTCTGCTCTTCTTCACTGACAAGCATAATGTGCTTTTCTAGAGACTCAGACATAACAGTTGTGAAAGCAACACAGCCCTGGCAGTGTTTTCATCTGTTGTACATCGAGTCACTATGATTCAGAACGATCTCAACAGTGTCAAGGGCCAACAACGACATACTCTATAGGTGAATTTATAAATCGTATCTATCATAAACTCATCATTTATATATAGCGGCACAAATATTTTAGCCAAGTTTTAAAAGGCTACTTTCATAAGAAAATTTTGAAAATAAATTGGCAGACGCTGCAAGGTGCACATATTAACATTAATCAGCACTGGGATGCTTACACCACCACCACTGGACCCACAAGACTTTCCATCCACTGCCCTGTGAGCTTCTGGCCCTCAGCGTCACAGCATGTGTCTCATAAGTCTGAAGAGGAATTTAGAGATTGATATGGGATGTATGGGCTAATGTCAGACTTAACTACTTGATCTGGACTGGGCTGGGATGTTTTCTCAGTGTTCAACTGCTCATGTCTATTAAGTTCTCTCCTACACACATGAATGTCTATGAATTTATTTCTTGAGTCAACCACAGTTCTAAAAAATGCTTTGTAGAAAATGTGACAATTTCCAGAAAAACAACACCTTAAAGCATATATGATTTGACCAGTTTAAGAGATTAACTGTTAAGATATTTATTTCTCTAATATAGTTACAGATGCATGCATGCGCACATGCACACCCTGTTTTGAAGACAGGAACTATGTTCGCCTGTTAAACTTGTCAGAGGATGTTATCTCAGGGGCTGGAACATCCTTTTGCTTGTCAAAAATGTCAGTAAAATTTTAGGGTTCAAAGGGAAGGGGGGGAGGAAGGGTAATATGGGGAGCTGATAATGGGGGCCTGGAGGGAGGGAGAATGTTTTAAGGGTGATGATGGCAACGGGTGTGTAAAAGTGGTCTGCATACAACAGATGTTGTTAGGGATTGTGATGGGAGTTGTATGGGCCCCCAATAAAATGATTCATTATAAAATAAGGAAGGGAGGGGAAAGGGGAGTTTTTTTTTTAAAGAGGAGCTTGTACCAAGGGCTCAAGTGGAAAATATTTGGAAATATATGTGGCAACATGTGTGCAAATGTGCTTGATACAAATGATGTACTGAATGTTGTAGTAGCTGTAAGAGCCCCCAATAAAATGATTTTAAAAAATTTTAGCTCTGCAATGATAGATACCCTGTTTGATATCATGAGGAGCTATAATTGCATGCATAGTAATGTCAATGTCTTTCTTCCGGTGGGGGGAGGGGTCTCAGTGGTGTCTCAGGTACAATAACTAAGTGTAGGCCAGAGACTTGAGCGGAATATGAAACAGATTGTAAGTCTATCCTCGCTTTTGGCATTGATGACTTGTTGCTTATTGCAAAACCTCTTCTCTTTCTCCTTTTCCACAACAGAACTTCACATTCAAGGAAGACGCATGGCCATGTAATGAAGCACTCTATTCCCTAGCCACTTTGCAGAGTAGGTGTGGCTACTTAACCAAGATATACACAGACACCTTGCTAAGATCTCTCCAAACATGTCTTCATCCAAAGGCATAAGATTAATCTCCTTCGTTCTTTGTAGGGAGAATAGGCTAGTGAACAGTGGAGTTCAAATAGTCAAGCTGGAACCATGAGGAACATGACAAAGATTGCAAAGAAGTACTGAAATACCCATTGCAGCCCTGAGCAGCTATCTCCTGAATCTGTTAAGATGAGAGCAATTATATTTTGTTTAATCACTGTTATCTTGTGTTTTTCTTCTTTGGGGGCTTGCTGTAAAAGAATCATCAGCTTTATAATTCATAGCTTCTCACGGTAACAGAGAAAATGGGAAGGAGCATATTTAGGGGAAAATCAACCTAGGAAGAAGTAGGCTGACTTCTGATATGCGTGTGAAAGGTGGAGCTTGAAGAAGTATTGCTGCATCTGAATGACAGTACTGAGAAGGACTATTGAGAGAACTATGGATTGCCAAAAGAACAAACAAATCTCTCTTAGAAGAAATATAGGCAGAATGTACCTTTGAGGTAAGGATGGGGAGAATTCATCCCACAAACTTTAGACATGTTGCCAGGAGAGAACAGTCCCCAAGGTAAGGAAATCATTCTTGGTCATGTCATTGTTAGGTGCCGTTCAAGGTTGTAATGCATAGCGACCTCGTGCACAACAGAAGGAAATGGTGCTGGGTCCTGGGCCATCCTCACAAGTGTTCCTAGGCTTGAGCTGATTGTTGCAGCCTCTGTAGAGGGCCAGAAAAAAAGAGGAAGATTTTGAAGAAGATGGATTGACACAGTAGCTGCATCGATGAGTTCTAACCTAAGAATAATTGTGAAGATGAAACAGGCTCGGGCAGTGTTTTAGGTTGTTGTACATTGGGTGAATGTGAGTCAGAATAACAACGGACTGATTTCCGACACACGGCAGAAAGTTAAGAAGACAAATATAATCTTTTGATGAAGTCTTAGTGTCTTGGAATTATGAGACCCCCCCAACATTAAGTTTGAGATTTTTGTTTTGCATCTGGTCATATCCTTTTGGGATCTCCAAGACTTCAGTAAAGTTGAAAAACAAAACCTGCGTTTTGTAAAGTTGATTCCAACTGCAGCAACGTAACATATTTTTAATCAGCGCTGTGTTACATATCCTTTCCAGTGGCTTACTTTCTTTGGAAGTAGATCTTCAGATTTCTCTTTTCAGACCCCAAGTGGAGTAAAAGCTCCAGTCTCCTGGTTAACAGCTGCCAATGGTCACTTTTTGCTTAAGCCAATGCATGATAATATCTTGATATGTGCTATATTTTTGGAAATGAAGGAAAAACACCTGTTTACACATGAAGCTTGAAGAACTAGTTTTAAAGACGTACAATATGATCTATCTGTCAAGATTGTAAGAGTGTTGCAGGGTGAATGATTGACAATATCTAGGATGAGCTTGTGAGATATGTCAACTATCACAGGGTATTCTAAGCAACAGTTCTCCAGTGGGATCTGATTAAAACCTGAACGGTATAAATCCGAGTGGTCTATTTTTTGGCAGAAGGATGTTACAGAATGCTGAGTCTGAAGGATAAAGAAAGCATGTATGAGGTTATTAATACAAATCCAGATGACTCATTGGATAACTTTGAAACTATTTGTTACAAGATTATCATGAATAGATTTTTATTTATTACTTTATCAGATTAAGTAGGAAATATTTTATCCTATGTAATTCTAGGTCTATAAGAACTATGTAAGTAGATGTCAATAGATTATTTTAAGCATTTACCTTATTTTAAAACCAATGGTTATTTCAGCAGTAGACATAAAACAAATACAGAAACTTTCAACCATATGTTTTATAGGAAATGTGCTCATTTTTCCAGCCATCTGTAACAGTACTGAAATGAAAACATTTCAGATCTAAAGGAGTTGTGAGTGAACATAGAATGTATACATACTAATGACACTTCCAGTAATGCTGACACTTCCTTGTGGTTTTCAAATGCAGCAGTTCTCAACCTGTGTATTGCAACTCCTTTGGAGGGGGTCGAAATATCCTTTCAAGGGGTCACCTAATACCATAAAATATACATTTTTACAGTGGTCTTAGGAACCAAACTGAAACACCGCTGCTCTGTCCATCTCCAGGTGGATCTGCCCACATGCAGATACTCCCACTGGTGTGTAACAGACGTGAAGAATGTTACCCTTGCTCCCCAATGCTTCAAGACAACATTTCATTGATTTGTCTTTAGAAATAAATTTATCACAACATACAAATACATATTATTTTGTGATTAATCCCTATGCTTTAATTATGTTCAATTTGTAACAGTGAAAATACAGGCTGCATATCATATATTCACACAACGATTCATAACAGTAGCAAAATTACAGCTGTGATGTAGCAAGGAGAATAATTTTATGGTCGGGGAGTCGCCACAACATAAGACCTGTATGAAAGGGGCGTGACATTCGGAAGGTGGAGAATCGCTGCCGAAGATGAGAGTTAGTAGTTATGGTGGGAGTCCTCTTCCCTAGACAGTTCTAGGCTGAGAAACCCAAAGGGGGCAGTTCTACCATGCCCTGCAGGATCACGATGAATTGGCATCAACATGATGGGAGTGGGTTTGGTTTTTTGGAATGTCTGGAAATGGAAATCAGTGGATAGCTAAAATAATTAGGGAGAATAGTTAGAAGTTGTTAATTAGAGATGAAAATTTCAAATACATTCTAATATATTTCAAATGGTACTTGAGGAAGCTAAAAATCACAGGTATAATTAAAATTCTTTTGAAATATTCTTAGTCTACATTTTCTTTATTTCAGTACTTTTTCTTAATGAATTTTTTTATTGTGAATCAAGTGGCGGGAATTACATTACAGATCATCAACTCCGCACTCAAAAATTCAAGCAATTCATCCACCTGTATTCTATGATACCCACATTTTTTCTCTCCTCCCTCTACTGGACCTCCAAGCCCGTTTCACTCACATCAATACCTGTCCACCTTCTCCTTTGTTCCTTTGATTTTCCTTATTGAAGTATTGCTATTTTCTTTAGATTTTAGAGATTAGCCCCTATCTGTTGTGTCATTGCTAACCATTGTTTCCTAATCTGTAGTTCCTTTTCACTCTTTTGATGAGTCAATGGATACACAAATGTCCTACTTTTAGAAGATCTGTCATATGCTTTGTTTTCTTCTGGCTGTGTTCCCTTAGATATATTTGGTAATATACCTGTGCCCCATAATAGGGTCCTTACATTTCTTCCTACTTTCTCATTGATGATATTTATAGCTACGGGATTTACATTCAGGCCAATGCCTCTTGATTCCATTTTTATACATGGAGTGAGGTCTGAGTCCTGTTGTATTCATCTGCAAATGGAAATACAGGTTTACAGGATCATTTGTTGAAGGGGCTCTTTCCCATGTAATTTCGGTTTGTATTTCTGTGTGTGTATGTGTCTGTATATTTTGTTGAGTATCAGTTATTTGTAGGTGGGTGAATTTATCTAGCATGTTCTATTCTGTTCCATTGGTATATGTACCTATCATTGTACGAGGATCTTCCGGTTTTATTACTGTGTCTCCTTACTAGGTTTTGAGCCTGAACTCGCTGTGAGTTCAGATAAGTCTGTTCTTATTAGTAAAGAGGGCTTTGTTAATCCATGAAGTAAGGGGACAAAGATAATATCCAAAATAAACCCACCAATAGATGAAGTGTTGATGAGAAGTGAGGCTCTGGGTGATTAAGTGAGGCTCTGGGTGATGACTAGCTACAATTTTGTCAGAGTAAGAAGTGTAGGGAAATGTACACCAAAGGTGGAATCAACCGACCAAGTTTTCACCGTTCAAGTCAGGTTTTTCACTTTTACATCCCTTATTCATCTCCCCAGTGCAGTTCACTCTGCTTGGTAACCAGTTTCTTCCCATCCCTCTGGTATGGACAGAGGGAATGCACAGGAAGCCTATTTCTGATTTTCTATGGATTGTTTTGTTTTGAATATGGAGTCTATCTCAGGTATCTTTTGTCATTGGGTATATCCCTCTGGAATTTTCACTATGTGTCTTTCTGCTTTACGGTATCTGAAAGCCAAGATTCATGATGCAGAAAGTAGAAGAATAAGAGCTCCTGCAGTGGGCAGGAGGAGGGATGAGAATGGGGGGGTGGGGTGGGACTACGTTGGGGAAGGTGGAGTGGGTAAAAGGATGCTGATATCAAGGGGTTCAAGAAGGAAAAGAGTGTTTTGAAACCAGTTGTGGTAGCAATTGAATGATATTGCTTGATGTAATTGAATTATGGAATGATATTGTATATGTATTAGCTCCCAATAAAATGGTTTTAGAAAAAAAGAAATGCAGTGTATGGGAGCAACGTGATTAGTTCTGCTTATAATAATCCAACTGGTAAAGCAAAGAGCTTCAAAAGCTGAGTTCAAATGCTCTATACACGATGAAAAAACTTGAGTCATGAAGTCAAACCTTATCTCGTCTCGTCACAGACATGAGGATGCTGCAAGAAAGGGAAGTTGGATCCACCAGAGTTTATTGGTATAAGCACACTAAGCATGGATTCTTCTTTTAGCATTTCAACTTAGGAAAAGATCTAACAGTTTATTTGGTTGATTCACTGAAGCATGGTTTGCAAGGTAGCCTGCATTAAATCAATTGGAAATATGAGAGCTACCTTGGTCTACTTTAGAAGAAGGCATCCCATGGCTTAGGGAAGTCTGCATGTTAGAGTGGATTTATCAGGATGAATCCATGTGCCCACAAAGCGACACTACTTTTACCAAAACAGCAACTTTTTACCAAAACATAGTTTTATTAATATAATATCATATAATAGTTCAATCATTTCAAGGAAAGTTGTCCAATCATTACCACAACCAATTTTAGAACATTTTCTACTTTCTTGTACTCATTGCTATTAGCCTCCCTGACTCTAACCTCCCCTTTTGGATGCCTAAGAAATCATCAAAACAGTAACCATCTCTCTGGATTTAGCTACCTTAGATTTCATAGACAAGAAAACATACAAACAACAACAAAAACTATCAACAATAACAAAGTAATAGAGAAAAAAACCTCAAAAGAAAAGAAAGAAAATATTAAAAACTAGAACAAATTTAAAATGGGTCAAAAGGGAAATAAAATGATAAGGTGTTGCATGTTAACATAAGTGCATCTTCAATCATCCACTTCCCCATGCACTCATCATGACAGCAAGACTGTGCACATCCCTGGTTTATTGTCAGAGAGGAGTCACCGAAGACTTAACCAACATGTATTACCTCCCCCCACCCCACCCTTTTAAAAAAGGAAAGAACTTTTAAGAGGCCAAATTGGAGATCAAATGGTAAGGCATTACATTTTAGTCTCACTTTATCTGTCTTAATGGACTTTACAATGTGCTCTCTCTAATCACAAGGGTTTTCACATCCCTCCACTATGTTCTAAGGGGGACTCCCCAAAAGTTTAATCCATGTGTGTACCCTGCCATTGGACTTTGGTCTGCCATTGTCATCCATTGCCTTCTGGAGACCAGCTGATCACAATTTAAGCCCTGGTATCATTCTCTTCTCTAGATTTGGATTATATTAGAAGCAAATTTTTAAGGGAGACATGGCATCGCTGTAAACTTCCGGGGCAGCTATTTTAAGTAACCCAGGCTTGACAGTGGAAACTGATATATTAACTCATGAGCAGTGGCCAATGGTTTGACTGGATGTTTGGGAACTATAAGAGGCATGATTTGAAAATTGGTGAAAAAGAGGGGATGGGGAAGAGGTGAATACCCTTCTTTGAAGGGGCCACATAAGTGAAGACATTTTTGTCATATGTGAATGTTCAACAAAGGACTACTTCTGCAGAGGAGAATTTTAATCAAGTGGATAGGATAGCACATTCTGTAGAAACCAGTAATCCTCCTTCCCCAGACACTCTTATCATTGCCCAATGGGCACATGAACAATGTGACCAGAGTGACGGGGATGGAGGGTATGTGTGGGTTCAGCACTGGAATTCCAGTCACCAGGGCTGACTTGACTACATCCACTGTTGAGTACCCGAGATGGCAATAGCAGAGACCAACACTGAATCCAAGATCTAGGACCTTTCCTCAGGGAGACAAACCAGCAACTTGAAGGATGAGAGACTATATAGAGAACCTCTTTCATTATGCAAGGACAGTGTTCATTCATACTAGAATAGACAATTTCTTGCCTCCCCTACACTGAATGCTTATGTCAAAACTGTGTTTGTCAAAGACTTACAGAATATCTTGCCCACTGGCATGGCATCTTACATAGCATCGTTTTAGATCAAGGAACTTACTTCACAGCAAATGAAGTGGGCAAAGGACCCGTGCTCATAGAATCCATTGGTCTTGTTGTGTTCCCTGTCATTTTGATGGAATGGACTTCTGAAGAAACAATTACAGAGTCAGCTAGGTCGCAAGGTTGTGGACATTTTCTCAAGAGTATTCTCTAAAGTGGCTGCTTGGCTACATTGATCTCGTGAGTCTTCTCCACCTGCCTTCTCTGTAAGATGTGGGAGTAGCATCAAGGAGCTGATTAATCAGAATATGCACCCCTGAGGGGCTAATTTCCAGGTCACCTCCTACTATTACATTAGTTATGTATACTTGGCTATGTGCCACTGTTTGGGCTAGAGTGAAGGTTTCTCATCTGTCTGCTATCCACTGATCTGAAACTCACTGGAACAAAGAACTGAGGTTCCTTCAGTAGCTCTCTCAGTAAAGGGATTGTTTGTTGGGGGAGGTGGGAGAAGTGATGTCTACTACTGATCTATCTTCATGATTGTAATATGGCATCAAGTCACTTCATTTAAGGTTTTCCCCATTTTGCTCACCCTATCGACCAACCAAGATGCATTCTTCTAGTAGGTGATCTTGCTTAGTGATGTGTTAAATATAAAAAGTCAACAATTCCCCGTCACATCTAAGCTTTCAAAAGTCATGTAAGAACCTACAATTTAAATTACTCTGGATAGCTCATCCACACTAGACATTAGGCTAAGAATAAAGTATGAATTAAAAATAAAGTATGCCTTAAAAAGACATGCTCAATCATAGCCACATAGGTCAGTGTATTTTTTATAGAATAAATTATTCAGTAAATATTATCTATAATTTAAATAATGAAAATTATAAACTAGTTCTTATCTCAGCTGTTATATGTAAGTAGAGCTGTGATGCAGATATCTAAAACATCACTATTGCTCCAATAACTAATTGGTCCTTCAGAGTGTCTTCCAAGATTTGAAACTACTGGGTCATTTATATTCATATGCTGATCAGAAATGTTAAAATTTTACAAAAGCTTAGCAAGGCATTAAGATGTTTACAATTTGTTGATATTAGAAGCTAAAAAAAGTCTCTTAGTGTTGAATTCATTTTTAATGCATTTCTTTAGTGAACATGGAAGTTGGGTTTTTCATTGCTCATTTCACTTTCTCCTATTATGAATTATCTAGCTTTCACTTTAGTTTAGAAATGATTTTCCAGTACTATACTTAAACTCTTTTATCAGATTTTTTATCTCAGGTCTTACTCAAAGAACCTCTTTCCATTTCCACATCCCCTTCCTAAGTCATGCGCAGTCAAAGAAACAATGACTCTTGTACCTTCCTCACCTTGACCATTGAACTACACCCTTTCCCATATGCTATCAATTAGCACTCCAGAAACGTTGCAGTTGTCATGTTTCTGTGTCTTCCCTACATCTACTCTTAGTTCCTGCTTTCCAACTAGTCCCTGCCTCTCCACTCTTCCCAGAGTAGCAACAGTGATTTGATCTGTTTATTTTTAAGAGTCACATTATTGGGGACTCTTACAGATACTGTAACAATCTGTAAGTCAATTATATCAAGTGACCTTGTACATATGTTGCTGTCATCATTTTCAAAACATCATTGTTCTACTTGAGTACTTTGATAGCAGCTCCTCTTTTTTCCCTCCCTCCGCCCTTGTGAACCCTTAATAATTGTGCATTATAAATAATCATTTATACATCATATGCAATTATATGGTATATAAATGTTTTATAGATAATAAATGATATAAATATATATCTAAAATTTTCCTATCTTACATCATCAGCGGTATCCTTCATCCACATTTCTATTATTCATTCCCCCTGGGGTAGGGTAATTTTACATCCACCATTGCTACTCGTTTCCCCTTTCTCTCCACAAGCTATCCTATCCCTCTCACAGTACCCTCATGATACCACTACTCCCCTTACTGTTTCTGAGGGATTTATTTGTCCTGGATCCCATGTGTCAAAAGTACTTATCAGACCCATATTCCAGTCTAGCCTGATTTTTGAGGTAGAACCAGGATTATGATAGTGGAGGGGGTGGGGACCATAAAAAACCTAGAAGAATGGTGTGTGTTTTGTGGGTGGAATTCTGCACCCTGGCTTACTCATTCCTTCCTTGTGACCCTTCAGTGAGGGAATGTCCAATTGTCTACAGATGGGCCCCGCTTCTCTCCTCTGACCTCGTGCTTTGCATTGATGTAACTGTTTGATCTCCATGATCACACAGGCTGGTATGCTTCTTCCAGTGACTTTAAACTGTGGTTATTTTTCAGTACCTCGGACTTACAAAAGTTTCCCTAACCACAAGTTATACTGTTCTGTTGTTGTTTAAACAGAATTCCTGCTGACATAAGATTCTAATATACTGTGCTTTCATTGTAATTATTTCCCAGAAATTATGCAAATTGTCATTCAACTATTATTTATGTGTGTGTTTGTGTGCATGAATCCCTGGTGACAGAATTACACAAATAGCTGACTTCTAACTTCAGTGTTGGTTGTTCGAACCCATCTGCTACTCTGCCAGGAAAAGATGAGGCTTTCTGCTTCCTTGCAGATTTGTAGCTTCAGAAACTACAAATGGTGGTTCTATTCTGTCATAGAGGATTGTTATGAGTCAGAATTATGTCCATAGCAGTGAATCACACACACACATATATGTATAAAAAACAAATTCTCTGTCACTGAGTCAATTCTGATTCCTAGCAATCTCATAACAAGATATATGTCTATTTTGTATATGTACACATATATGTATACGTAGACTGTATGTATGTATCCTATGTGTGCATGTATACATATGCATGTACACAGATATGTATACACATATTTTGTTTGTTTGTGGCATTACTGCCCTGGTGGCATTATTGTTTCTGGAGAGCTGCTGCTGGATTTGAACCATCAACCCTGTGGGCCGCAGTCCCGCACACAACCACTACACTACCAGGGCTCAGTCCTTGTATACAAATATTATATATGCATATACACATTATTACGTGCTCTCAGGTTATTTCCAACTCAGAGAGACCCTTTAGACAAAAGCACAAAACATCACCTAGTCCTATACCATCTTCACAAATGTGTATGCCTCCTTTGAAGCATACACACACACATGTGTATGCATATGTATATAATTGAAGCACATATAGAATTTTCCAAAGCATAAATATATGCTTTTAATTTTGAATCATATATGTGTGTTTATGTATATACATATGCATATATGCTTCACAAAGAGTATGAAAAAATTCCTCTAGATTTTAATTTCATTTCCAATTAATCTTTGAAGCCTGCTTATGCAGATATCTATATAAATAGATAGCTATAGATCTATGTAATTCTAAAGTATAAAGGTCTCTTTTGTTATTGGTACTCATATAGGACTTGCCATATAGTGTTTGCATATTTATTATTTTAAAGACATTTTCAGCCTAATAGAAAGCTAATTTTCATTGGATAAATAACTTATAGCAAGAACACAGTGATTATTATATAGCTGTAGGTTATCTTCTTATAGTTTTCATTTCTTCTTGTCCTTAGCAAAACATTTTATCCCTTTTTATATCTAGATCTGAGCATTGTATATTAAAGCCCCCTATTTAAAAGTGTGTCTATTTTTCCTTTCAATGCATATAGTTTCTGCTCTGTGAAAGTTGCTACTGGTATTTGGTGAATAGATATTAATATCTTCACTGTGAACTGTAGCCTTTAACATTACAGAATGTCCTACTTTATATTGTTTAGTTCTTAGCCTGAATTCAACCTTGTTTTAGATCCAGATCATAGACCCTGCTTTCTTCTTGCCTGCCTTTGCATGGGATATTTTTGCTCATTCTCTTATCTTTAGCCTTTTCAATCCACTCTATTTAAGTTATTATATCTTTTGCATAGAGCATAAAGTTGAACTTTGCCTTCTTAGCTAATCTGAAAAAGTTTTTTCTTATATTATGTAAGGTTAAGTCCATTAGCAGGTTTTTATAAAACTAGTATGGCAGGCTCCAGATTTATTATAGTTTTATATGTGTGCAAATGTATACATTGCATGGGATGTGCCCCAGTACATCATTCTCCTTCACACTCACCCCCACTGCCATGATTTCTTTCACTTTGGGAAAGGTCTGGACATTTGGTAGGACTAGCTCCTTGCCAATGCCCTTTTGACCCCTTGCCTGGGTGAGTCTCATACTGTGGTGGTTTGTGAGTTGCTGTGACACTGAAAGGTATGTCACTGATATTTCAAAGATTAGCAGAGTCATCCAAAGAGAACAAGTTTCAGCTGAGCTTCGACACAAATGGCAGACTCTAAAGAAAGAATTGGCTGTCCACTTTTGAGGAATTTGCCAAGGAAAACCCTCTGGACAGAAAAGAAACATTGGCAGTTGCTGAGAACCTCGTGAGCAGAAGCTGGATATTGTCAGCAATGGGTTAGAAGATGGACCCCTCAGCTTGGAAGACAATCTCTAAATAAACTGTGTGTGCCACCTAGTAGGCCAACTGAACTTGACCTCAAACATACTTGTAACCCAAGGCCTTAAAGCCCCAAGTTACAAGGATTGTGAAGAAGTCTATACCAAGAATATGATCTATCAGCAGTCAAGATAATATTTACTTACTACTTCAATGCCCTACTTGGTTTATTAATATATGTGTTATCTGGAAGAGCTGTGTCTGACATTTCCAGTGGATATTACTGTAAGCTCTGTTTCATTGCTAACTCCCATTATTTGTGTAAATAGTGTCCCGGTATGTAAGGACTTAATATGTGCAAGTCAATTATCTATGTATTCTGATTTTCCTTTAGCCTATTCTTGTTTAATCTACCTTTTTCAATTGTGTTTTAAATATGTCACATTGGCTAACTCAATAACACAATAAAGAGCAGAGCCTTATGCTCCACCATGAAATAACTCGACTGTAAAATAACAAAAATGTTTCTACAGTGAACCAGAACCAGATAGAAAACACAGATTTAGGAATGGTTACTAGAGTTACACTTAATCCTAGCCCCAGTCTAAGAAAATTTGTTCTTAGAAAATGGCCCTGTCTGATACCTGCCCTCATGAAGGAAGCATGGAAGATATGGGTGATACAGCAATGTGTAGTGAAGAAATTTGACGGTGCACTGCTATTAGAAAGAAAATCAAAATGAGTCCTAAAGACTGCTTTCAAAAAGCAACAATCAAATTAGCTATCAACTAAACCCATGTGGAAGAAGCACACCAATATCTATGATCAATGGAGTAGAACATATATAATTCAAATCTAGTGCAGGGAGTAGTATCGAGCTTAATTGGGAAATGCTGGTTCACAGAAGGCTATGGATGACAATGAGAAGATCTACACATTGAATAGATCTTCATTGATGTCTCTCTGACACTAAGTAAGGGATTGAGAAAACTTAGTTATTACAAGGAGAGAATATTGGAGAGACATTAGAGTAGATTAAAATTACATATGAATCAAATAATTGATATCTTGTCCTTTCATTTCCCTTTGGGTGCACTTTGAACTTGATGTGACTTTTAATAGTTACTGGGTTTTTGTTTTAGTGTTTTTGTTTTTCATATTGGGTGGTATCTCTTTTGTTGTTTTGATGCTGTATTTTGTTACTGCTAGTCGCTTCCTTCACTCTCTGGTATGGACCTTCCTATATTTTTTGGTATAAGAAACCTAGTTTGGGTGAATCTATAGACATGATAACTAGAATAGGAGTTTCTCAGGAGGGTATGGTATGGGAGAGAGGTAATAGATAGCTAAAATCAAAGAGTACAGGAAGAAAGAATGTTTTGAAAAGGATTGTTGTATAGTGATTCAAAAAGACTGCTTGATATGACTGAACTAGTGAATGGCATGATGTCTGGATTATGTCCTAATAAAGTAACTTGAGAAAAAAGAAAGAAGGAAATGTTCTTAAATTGATTATGTTGAACTACTTTAAATATAATTGAACAAGTGAATTGTCTGGTGTGTGAAATAAATATCAATAAGACTTTTGGGGAAAAATCTATGGCAAGAAATTTGGAAGACAACTACTTTGACAACTCGTAGGCGCTATACCACCGCCACTACTGGCACCTTTCTCCTCACATGGCCATCTTCTCTCTGTGCTATTCCTCTTCTAGAAATATGGCTTTCAGGTGGACCCAAGGTATCACATGCCATGGCAGTGAGCAAGTGAGTGACATATAAGTCTAAAACAAGGAAGCAGGCACTGTTGAAGATCCTGCAGGAGGATGGGTCCCTCAGGTTCAAGGGCACTCGAAATGTAACCAAAGAGGAGCTGGTTTCTTGGACGGGAGTCAACAATGATGACATGAGTCGGGTAAAACCTGTGGGAGTGAAGGCTTTAGGATTTTTATTTGCTGATCGAAAAAAGATTCAGGGTAAAGAGAAAAAGCTGAAAAAATCTTTGGATGCAAGAAGTATGAACATAAGAAAGCTGGAATTGGTCTAAAATGAAATGGAATGCATGAAAACTTATATCCTAGGCATTAATGAACTGAAATGGACATCTTGAATCAGGAAATAATATGATTTATTACACTGAGAAAAACACATTCAAAAAGAATGCCATGGCATTCACTGTCAGAAAGGACCTTGCTAAGTCCATCATGAGATGCAATGCTATTTGTGATAGAATTGTATCTATCTGCCTTCAAGGAAATCAAATCAATACAGCTATTATTCAGCTTTATGCATCACTCACAAAAGCTAGTGATAAAGAAATTCAAAAGTTCTACCAAGGACTTCAATAAAATCTAATCAACCCTGTAATTAATAAGCATGCTAATTGATTATTGAAATGCAAAAGTTGGAAACTAAGAGGAAGAAACAGTAGTTGGAAAATATGGATTGGTGTTAGCAATGAAACTGAAGATTGCCTGATAAGATTTTGCCAAACCAACTATTGTTCATAGCAAATGCCTTTTTACCACACAACAAAAGATTATCAAATTGACTACATCTGTGGGAAGAGACGATGGAGAAGCTCTATATCAACAACTAAAGCCAGACCAGGAACCAGCTGTGAAAGAGACCATCAATTGCTCATCTGTCCATAGAAGATAAAGCTGAAGAAAAATCAATCAAGTCTACAAGAGCCCAAATATGATCTGGCCTGAAGTTTGAGAGCAACTCAAGAACAAATTTGATGCATTGAACACTAGTCACAGAAGGCCTGATGAGCTGTGGAAGCACATCAAGAATCTCATTAATGAAGAATGTGAAAGGTCTTAAAGGGACAGGAAAGAAATACAAGTGGATGTCAGAAGAGGCTGTGAAATTTGCTCTTCCTCACAGAGTACCTAAAGCAAATGGCAGAAAGGATGAAGCAACAAGCTGAATAGAAGTTTCAGAGGGCAGCGTGTAAAGACAAAGCCAAACAGTATAATGAAGGACCAAGAAATAGAAGACTAAAATGGGAGAACAGGATCAGCATATCTGAAACTGAAAGAACTCAAGAATTACATATGAACCTTGAGTTACAACCTTGAAAGATTCTATTGGCAAAATATTACATAATGCAGATATCATCAAGAGATGATGGAAAGCATAAACTGAGTTATCCTACCAAAAAGAACTAGTTGACACCCCACCATTTAAAGAGGTAGCATATGAGCGACAATGAAGGCTGATGAGGGAAATTCAAACTTGCCTGAATGCTCGAGCCTAAAACAAGTCTCCAGTGATTGATGGAATACCCATCAAATGTTTCAGCAAGCTGAAGATTCACTGGAAATACTTACCTATGAAAAGCACTTTGGGAGACAGTTACTTGTCAAACTAACTGGAAGAGATCCAACAGAATGCTCAAACTCTATAACAATATCATTGATATCACATGCAAGTAAAATTTTGTTTAAGATCATACAACAACAGCTGGAGCAGTACGTTGATAGGGAACTGCCAGAAGTCTAGGTTGGATGCAGAAGAGGACCTAAGACAAAGGGCGTCATTGCTGAAGTCAGATGGCTCTTGGCTGAAAGCAGAGACTACTCGAAAGTGTTTACTTATGTTTCCTTGACTATGCGACGGCATTGGGTTTGGTTGACCATATCTCAAGTCACTGAATAGAAAGTAAGTTCTTCAAATTCAAGAAATATGCCTTATTTATCTTTGCAATATTCTATAAGCACCTGGGATAGATATACTTAATGAGATGCCTGATGATACAGTCAGTTAAGAGGTGGTCTGCTAACCACAAGCTTGGCAGCTCAACCCCATTAACAACTCTCCAGGAGAAGGAGGCTGTCTGTGTCCTTAAAGATTGGTCATTTCAGCATCCCAAAGGAACAGTTCTACTATGCTTTATAGAGTTCCAGAATTGGAATAAGCTAAATAGATTTTGGCATTTGTTTTGTTTTTGTAATGGAATATTTATTCCTTCAGCAAATGCTTGCTGAGTATTTTCTGCATCGCTTGGTACTTATCAGTTGAAAAAGATATAAAAAATAAAAAAAAACTTTTACTTTACTGGGGCTTATAATCCAACAGAAGAGGGCCAACAATGAAAATTTAACATAGAAAATCTCTAAATAACTTGAAATATTAAAAGAACATGAATAGTGAGGAAATAGAGTGTAGTAAGAGGTTGGGAATGGAGGTTGCTGTATTTGATGAGTGTCATTTAGCCTCGTGGACTGATAGTGACCCCATGTGCCAAAGCATAACTGCCTCATAAGGATTTCCTTTATGGAAACAGATGGCCAGGAGTATCTTGGTGGACTGAAACCACTAGCATTTTAGTTAGCAGCAAAACTTTTAATTGTTTGTGTAACCATAACTCCTCAGCAGAGGAGACCACATTTATGAATAATGTAATCCTTTGAAGAGGGGCACATTTCAAGCAAAACCTGAATCAAGCAAAATAAATTAACCATGCGGCTGCCTAGGGAGCATTCCAAATCCAGGAAGAGTCAATGCAAAGTCCCTAAACCATTAGCTGGTCTGTGAGAAAGATTAACAGCACAGGGACCTCAGTGGCTGGACCATAGTGAAGAAGGGAGAGAAAGATCGAAAAGGAGATAATGAAGTCAGTGGAGACAGAGATGAGGTAGGTCAGAACTGGAGTTAGATTATGTAAGGTTTATGTGCTGTTTTAAGTAGCAACACTTTTACTCTGAGACATAAGAGAACTAGAGAAAAAAAGAGAAATGGAGTTTGAGGAATATGGACACTTCAGATTTGGTTGCCATTTTTAACACCCTGCTCAGGTGGAATGCTGACCTAACAAGGGCAGAAGGCAGGGAGCAGAAAGTTCAGTTGGGAGTACCTTCAGCAATCCAGGAGAGTAACAAGGGTGATTTGACTAGGCGGTAGCAATAGAGATAACAAGAACTTGTCATTTCATAGGTAGAACCAACAGGATTTTCTAATACATTAGATATGGTATATGAGAAAAATGGACAAATTGATGCCTCTAAAATTGTTGGTATGATAAATTAGTAAGTTCATTAACCCATTCCAGTTTACCCACCACTTTTCCAGGTTCACTAGTGAATGCCTGGACACCCACATCACTGGTCTGGTCAAACTGGGACTGGTGGTCTCCATAGCAACTGGAAAAAAGAAAAAAAATACTATCTATGGAGGCTTTAAGTAAAATAGATTGTTCTGGGACAAACAAGACTCCGGTCTTCTACATGTCAAGATAAAGTTGTTCATTAGCATTCCAACTGCAGGTGTTGAGTAATTGATAGGTGTCTCTGGAGTTCCGATGCGTTCTCTGGGCTCATGAAATTAATCTTAGTGGTGGTAGGCATATACATCGAGTCTGAATCATGATTCTGAAAAATGAACAAAAGAAGATGAGGAAGGTGTGAGCATTGAGGTGGGAAGATAATAACAAAAGTGTAGTGTCTTATAAGCCAAGGAAGAAACAAATGTATTTCAAAGAGGAGGAAAAGAAAAGTTGGGAAAATGCTAATAAGGAGCCTGGTCGTATGAGGACTAGGACTGTGACCACTGAATTTAGCAGCATGGCAGTCACAGAGAAAAGCTAAGTTTGTGTGGCATAGGGGATTCAAGAGCGCAGCTGAAATCAATAAACTGGAAACGGGAGAGGACAATTTTGGGGAGACGCACACATGGACATTAGGACTTTCTCAAAAGGGTTCTGAGGTTTGAGAAAGGAATTCTCAGAGTTTCCATTTAAGGTCACATTTTTAGATGACAGAAATAAATGCATAATATTATTGAGAATGATACAATTGATGGGAAATTCCATGCAGATGTTCTTAAGTAGTGATGGAGGATGGAAAATGCCGTAGCAAAACTTACATACCAGAAGTGTGCAAACTTTCATGGTCATTCCTAGAGCCCACGAATCTATTTGAGTAACATTTCTTCAACCAGAAAATTCCAGTCATTTTATATCCTCTCTGGTAAGCCCGTTGTGATTCTTTTGCTTCCAACTTAGCAAGTGGTAAAACCTATCTCTATCATCTCTCTGTACATTTCACTCTCTCTATAGGTATTTATCTAAAAACATATGCAAACAAACAGAAATCGCCAGTGGCATGGAGTAAATACCAACCCATTGTGACCTTGCTGATGGCTTCTGAGGCAGTATGTCTTTACTCTAGCAGAGAGCCTCATCTTTCTTCCAAGAAGGAGCTGAGGCCATTGAACACAGACCATGTGATGAACAGAAGATTATTCGACATTGCATTCGTGTTAGATGTATTGCTTTGAGATAAGCAGGGTCTACCCTCCTCAGAACTTTCTCAGAATGACCTGGGGTCGACATAGGTTCTTCCAGCTATACATACAAGGGACTAGATTTTCTTTATGTTACTTATGCTCACTTCTAGTGTTATGTTGAGTACCAATTTATTTTTATAGTAAAACTCAAAACCTTGTCATTTTCTCCGACATAGTGTGACTTAAATGGAAGATCATTTTTTTTGCCATCCTTGCCTTAGAGATTTGATTTATCAGCAAAAGGCAGGTGAAAACCACACCAGCTGTTGATAAATAAAAAAGAGACACTAATTAACACTAACTAAATGAAGCAAGTTTGTCTTTGTTACTATGTCGCTCGCTTGCACACCATCCTTCCATCGTGAAAAAGAGCCTGTGCTTGTCATCATAGTGTCATTAATACATCTGAACAGTGTTCAAAGATGACTTTCCTGAATTCTTAGAAAAGCTACTCACTTTAATTTCCAGTTAATTTTTCAAGTCCCATTTATTTCTGTTACATTATTATCATTATTTAAAGTGTTTCAGCACATAATCTAAAGTATAAAAAAGAAGTCACATATAATTATTTGAAAAGTCTAAATAATGCTATTTTGTTCAAATTGTAGTTGTATAATTTAATTATGTTGCTTGAATTTACCCTTTTTTTCACTGAATACCCTGAATTTTACAGATCCTTCAATAAAGATATCTGGATTTTAGAAATAGCCAATGATGTCTAAAATAGGTACCTAAATGAATAGAAGAATTAAGAATGACTGTTATTCATAATGAAATTTGGTAACTGTGGTAAACACATTTTCTGAAGAATACAAAGGATAATTGGAATATCAAAATGTGAAGCCATTGTTCACTGACATAACTTTCATCTATGTCTACACACGTCTCTGGGGGTGATGGCAAAGTTCTCTTAGTGATGCTCCCAATTCTCCCTCCCCTGAAGAATTCTGCACTCTTCATTTTATACTGAGTTCACATAGAATTATTCAGCGTTGCAGGCTGAACCTTCAATAGTTTTCTTAAGTTCTTTCAGCTTTAAATATACTGCGCACCTTCTTCCCTTTTGATTTTTGTATATCAGGGATTTACACATTTTGTTATTAAGCTGTACGCTGTCTTCTCCCGCTGTCCTTTGAAAGTTTCTCTCTCGCTTTTATGTCATTACTTCTTCTCTTCATTTCTGCTACTTTACAAAAAAAAAAAGTAAGTTTCAAAATCTCATCTAACATGCATTTTGTTTGTTTCTCTTTCAATGACCTTCGGCTTTCTTCATGTATGATGTTCTTTGATGTCATCCCACAGCTGGTCAAGGTCTCTTTTTATTAGTGTCAAATGCCTCAAGTGCTTTTATGAGATAGTTTCTAAATTCACTGGAACATCTTCAAGGTCATATTTTGGTTCTCAGTGGACTCTTGGTTTTAGTTTTCTTCTGCTTTAATCTGAACTTGCATAGGAGCAACTTATGGTCTGTTCTGCAGTTGGCCCTTGGTCTTACTTAAGCCAATGATACTGAGTTTCTTCATTGTCTTTTAACACAGATGTAGTCAATTTCATCCCTATGTATTCTATCCGATGAGGTCCCACTGTACAGTCAGCATTTATATTATTGGCCCCAAAATGGTATTCATAATTCAGAAGTAATTATCTTTTAATCTCATTGGCATGTTTGATTAATTTCAAATTGAATATTTTGTAGGATTATTTAATTACTTCATCATTGGCTTTGGCGATTGGTGCATACATCTGAATAATCATAGAACTAACTGTTCTTCCTAATATGTGTATAAATATTATTCCATCACAGAGAGCATTTTACTTCAGGTTAGATAATAAAATGTTCACCTTGATGATACAGGCAATGCCACTTCTCTTGAATTTGTCATTTCTGGGAGGGTCAACCATGAGATTGTCTAATTCAAAATGCATAGTCCAAGTAAATTTCAGTTTATAAAGCCTAGGTTAGTGCTTCTCAACCTTCCACATGCAGTAACCCTTTCATACAGTTCCTCATGTTGTGGTGACCTGCCCCCAACCATAAAATTATTTTGTTGCTATTTCATAACTGTAATTTTGCTACTGTTATGAATCAGATGGCTCCTGTGAAAGGGCCATTCATTCCCCAAAGGGGTCTCAGTCCGTAGTTTGAGAACTGCTGACCTGGATGGATATAGATTGCATGGGGAGAACATGAATAAGGTAAAACACCTTGCATTTTGTTGACTGTGCAAAGGTATCCATTTGTGTGGATCAAAGCTAACTATAAATAGCATCAAGAGGATTGAGCATTACAGAATATTCCGCTGTGCTCATGCAGAACCTGTACAGGGACCAAGTGCCAGTTGTCTGAGCAGAACAAGAGAGCTGCATAATCAAAAATCAGGAAGGGTGCATCAGACTTGTATCCTTTCATCATGCGTATTCAATCTGCATGCTGGACAAATAATTAGAGAGGTTGTATTATTTGAAGATGAACATGGCATTGGGATTGGAGGATGACTTATTATAAAACTGTGATGTGTAGATAGCACAACCCTTGTTTGCTGGCAGTAAAGAGGGTTTGAACTGCTGGCCTACAATGAGAAAGGGCCAAAGCCTTCAGTATTGATAACAACTCAGTGTAAAGAAAGACTAAACCCTCCCAACTGGACCAATCGACACCCCCATGCTAATGGAAGAAAGATTGAAACTGCGTATGATTTTGTCTTGCTTGGATTCACAGTCCAGGCGCACAGAAGGAAGAATTAAGAAATAACAAAATTATGTACTGTATTGGATCAATATTCTGTACACAACCTCTTTAAAGTGTTAGGCTATCCCTTTAAGGCTATCCCTTTAAGGAACAAAGTGGGACTGACTCAAGCCATGGTCTTTTCAATGGCCTCATAAGCATGTGGATATGGAAAACCATAAAAACTAGTGATGTATTTGAATTACAGTGCTGGCAGAGAATATGGAATCTCCACGGACTTTCAGAAAAACCAACACATTTGCTTTGGAGGACGTACAGCCAGAGTGTTTTAGAAATGAGCCTGGATGGACTTAGGCTCAAGTATTTTGACATGTTACCAGGAAAGTCCAGTCTCTATAACAGGGTGTCAAACTTGGTAAATTCTAGGGGCAGGACAATGGGGAAGACCCTGGAAATGGATTGATGCAGTGGCTGCTGCAATGGGCTCAGACGTAAGAACACTTGTGAGGGTGGCACTGAAGTGAACAGTGTCTCTTTCTGTTGTAGATAGGGAACTTAGTTGGTGACACTGAATAAAATAGTGCTATTAATCTCTATATATCCCTTTTTAATTATTTCCATTTTTTCCCAGATTCATACTTTGTGCAAGCAATGTTCTCATTATTAAGGAGTGTTTGCATCTCTTCCTCCTCATTGGGAGTCTTGGCCCCATCGGTGTATGACGTGTCTGATAGTTTTGCTCAATCCACAACAAGAAATTTGAGATGACAGGTTTTCTTCAGGCATATTTTGAGTACCTTCTGGCCTGATGGGTTTATTTCCTGCCTTCCACCAGTTTATATCTCACTGTTACTCATATACCTTTCATTTTCTAATCTTTGAGAATTTGACCATCTCTCGAGTCCAGTGGTTCTCAAACTTCCTCATGCCATGAACCTTTAATATGCTCTTTCATGTTGCAGTGATCCCCAACCATAAAATTATTTTCATTGCTGCTTCATCACTGTAATTTTGCTACTGTTAAGAATCAGGCAACCCCTGTGAAAGGGTCGTTTGATCCCCAAAGGGGTCACAATCCACAGGTTGTGAAGGACTAGATCCTAGTCCTTCTTCCTAGTCTGTGTATTTGTAGTCTGGAAGCTCTTTTGAGATCTGTTCCCAAAGGGTGAAACTTTTGGTATTTGAAATACTGTTTTCATAACATCTAGCCTCTTGGAAGCTTGACATACCAGTCCCATGAGGCAACTTGCCCAGCAAGGCGGTGGTTCTAGACCTTCAAAAGAACTCACTGCTTTCAAGTGAATGCCTGTTCCCTGGGACCCTAGAGGATAGGCGAGAGCTCTCCCTGTGAGCTTGTCAGGGGTTTCACCCAAGGAACAGGTCACTATTTCAGACTGTGGCCCATGAAGTTGACAGCCCAGTTCAATTCTTATATACATATGTATTTATCTAAGTCATATCACACAGTATTTTCTTTGTATGGTGGAAGTATATCACTCAGCATAATGTTATCCATATTGTGGTATACCTCAAGACTTAACTTCTCCTCATAGCTGAGGCCATATTTCATTTCATGGACCTACTTACCTCCATTGATCATTAGTCGATAGATATTTTAATTGTTTCTCCCATTTGGCTACTGTGAGGAGTGCAAAAATGGTCATGCGTAGATACTATTTGGGTTGCAGCTTTCAGGGTTTCAGTGTGGATCCTAAGGCCTGGAGATACAGAGTTATGTGATAATTTCATCTTCTCGGTGATGAACCATCACACTTTTCTAAGTGGCTGCTCCATTGTAGGGGCAAAAGGTAGGTTTTTCTCCTCCCACATGGTGTTGCCTGTCAGAAACACAGAGGTGCACTTCTATCCGACAGGGTCATGATGGATCAGGATCAATGTGTTTGTAGTTTTTTTGTTTATTTGCGGGGTTTGAGATCCATTGTAACCAAAATGGTTTGCTCTATCCCTAATCAGAAAAGGATGAGGGTTCCTGTTTTCTTATAGCCTGAAAAACACCTGGTATTTTCCATTTTTTAGCATTGCCTTTATTATGGGCATGACATAATTTCTCTTTATGGTTTGAATTACATTTCCTTAATTGCTGGTAACTTTGAGTAAAAAAACCCTCTGACCTCTTTACTTGTCATGTGAGTATATTCTTTGCTGAAATATCTGTCCACATCATCTGTCCAATTTTTAATGTGGTTGTCTTTTTGGTTATCATTAAATTATAGAGGCATTCGACCAATTTGGGATAGTAGAGCACGATTGACTTTGTAGTTCTCCAAAATGTTCTAGTCTGGCTATTCACTTTTAAAATCTAGCTATGAAACAATAAAGCCTACATGACCACGCACCAGCTTGTGCGGTCATGAGATGTCCATGGGATCAGGTATCAGACATCAAAGACCCAGAGGGAAAAATCATAATGTGAATGAGGGTGGGGGAGTGCATAGTGGAGGCCCAAAGTCAATCTGTGGGGAATTGGACATCCTCTTAGAGAAGGGTCATGGGGAGAGGACAGGTCTAACCAGGGTGCAGTGTAGCACCGATGGAACATACAGCTTTCCTCTGATTCTTTAATGCTTCCTGCCCCCACCCACCTCCACTATCATGACCTTAATTCTACCTTACAAATCTGGCTAGACCAGAGCATGTGCATGGGTACAGATAAGAGCTAAAAATACAGGGAATACAGGACAGATAAACTCCTTTGGACCAATATTGAGAGTAGCCATACTAGAAGTGTAAGGGGAAAGGAGGAACCGATCCCAGTGACATATCTATAACCCCCTCCCAGGGGGATGGACAACAGACAAGGGGTAAAGAGAGAGATCAGACAGTGCAAGACATGAAAAAATAATAATTTATAAATTTTCAAGTATTCATGAGTGAGGGAGGGAAGTAAGGTGGGTGGAAAGGAGGGAGACAGAGGGAGGAGAAGATGAGGAAGTGATACCAAGGGTTCAAGTAGAAAGAATATGCCTTGGAAACACTGATGGCAACACATGTACAAATATGCTTGACACAATGGATGGATGGATGGATTGATAGTGATAGGAGCTGTAAGAGCTCCCAATGGAATGATTAAATGATTTCTCTTTTGTAGAAACAGCAGTTCTGACACTCATCTAATAAATGCATATATAATTTAACACCAGCTATCCAACAAGCTATTTTCTTTGGCAATTTCAGTACTCTAAAAAGTCTGAATGTCCAAAAGACAGTGTTAATGAATTGTAGGTTACACAAATTATGTCAATAAAATTGTTAAAATTTTTAAAAAGAAGTCTTTTGATAAACAGTATTGGTTACTTTTGTGAGCTTTTAGTTGTCTATTTTGTCTTATGATATTTCTGCTGTTAAAGTCATATTTATAGTCAATTATAAAAACCTAGCTTTTCTCTGAAATTTTGTTTGTTTTTAAAATTTACTTTTCAATTATACAAGGGTTTTTTTCCCCATGAAAGACTATTTTAAATCCAATTAAGATCCCACCAATGGAAATTTTATCTTCAGCCACAGTAGCCATTTAAGTCACAGTAAGGCATTCCTTATGTTCTCGCTGTTTGTGGGAGTCAGTGGTGGTGGGAACGATTTATTTGATGGCTGCTAATCAAGGGTTGGCAGTTGGCGTCTGTCCAGAAGCACTGAAGAAGAAGGACTTGGCCATCTACTTCTGACGACCCCATGGAGCAAATGCCTGCTCTCCCCCTGGACACGTGCGGCCACTCGGAGCTGGAATCAACGTCACAGCAATTAGTTTTCTTTTCTAAGTTGAGGATTAGTATTGCATTCTTTTGCTTTCTTTGTTTTTATCGTATTGCTGTACTACTTGTTTATAAGCATAAAATACTTTTGTACCACAGCCTACACGATTCATACCAAGAAATAAGTGCAGACACTGTTTTGCTTTGTTATTAAACTCCGCACTATCAATCGAAGTCTCAGACTAAGGTACTGTCTGTAGTATAAGTATAGGTTACAATCTGGTCACTTTAATCTATACCCAAGCAAAACTTGGGCTAAAAATAATTTTTAAATGAAGTGATTACCCCTAAAAGGAAAAGTTTGTAAGAGGACAGAGGCAAGGCAACTTCTATTATCTGAGACTGAATGGAGAGTGAACAAAGCAAACAAAAAAATGCTGCTCTTTTATTTTCACTGCCTTACCCTTCACCTAACTCAGGTGGAAGACACTCAAGGTTGTATTTTGCTTGTTGTAAAAACAAACAAGCAAACAAACAAACAAACCTCGCTGCAGTGGAGTGGATACCCATTCATAGAGACCCTTCAGGGCAGATTAAGACTTGCCTCTGTGAGTTTTGGGAGGAGGAGAAATCTCCATCTTTCTTGAGCTGATCAGCTTGGATTTTCAAAGAAATGCAGTCCCTCCCTTCGGCCACCAGGACTCCTTTGTGGTGGCCTTCCGGTCACCTCGACTTGAACTTGCATAGGCGAAGTGGATGGTCTGTTTGACAATCAGACCATGGCTTTGTTTGGATTGATGATATTGAGCTTCTTCATGATCTCTCACCACAAATGTAGTCAATTTAACTAGTTTACCATTTACCGAGGGCATATATTATGCATATGTTCACGCTGTTAACTTTTAGTAGAATGCTATGGTGCAGCTGACACTCAGGTCAAGCAAAACAAAATAACAACAAGATAACAGAAGATTCCTGGCAAGGTTCACCTATGTTTTCACCATGCTTGTTGTTGTAAAAAGTGTTTGCAATGAAGGAGTCATTGGTCTTGCAAAATCCTGATATTAAATCTCCATCTAGAAGCTAGGCTATGTTCTTACTGGCTTAGCAGAACTACTATGTAATTTTGTGTCATGTTTGATGAACCGGTTGATTAAAAAGCATTTTTGATCAAGGTTTTCTATAAGGTAGCTGTTTCTGCCACCCGCCCCAAATAAATATCACAAACTTACGTCCCTTACCCTTTTCAACTGTACAACAGCATATTTTAAGAGCATATACTCATGTTCATTCTCTTAAGTATAAAAATTAGATGGATCTATGTGTGCAATATTTATTTGTTTCCTACAACGCTATAATTTTGATGAAAGACTGCATTTTTATTCCTTTACACTTGTCACTTTGGTAAGCAAACATATAACGTCAAACAAAGTATCAAATAATCAGAGGGGGACACACTGTCATTCATTTCAGTCTTGCATTCCACCCCAAATTCACACTAGAGAGGGGTGAATTATTCAGTTCTGGGAAGTTTTCAAAGAGCTAAACATTTTGTCAAACTCATTTCTATAAGTTCAGCAGAACAGAAAGGGGGTTGCTCAAAGATTAATATAATATGTTCAGAGAAGAGAACATAGCCTGTCTCTAATCTATCAAACAAAATTACTATTGTCTAGTTGGCCTACCGCTAAAGGAATGTGATGATACTCCTACAGTAAAAAGGTAGTTAAAGATAAACCACACAGCCAAGGGTGCTATTGCAAAAGCAAAGAATACTGCAAGTGAGGATGTCCATCAAGAAGCAACATGGAAATATCTTAAATACCTGTGATTATTATTTTGTATTTGGGGAAGTTTTTTTAAGTCAGGCATTATTTAGTATTTTTCATTAATATGTTAAAGTTTTTCTCATATCAGTGTAGTGTTGTGTACCTCTTTTATTGCTCTTTTTAACATTAACTATACAACACACAGAAAACTACCTCTCTCTATATGGATATATAGATGATATAGAGCTATAGACAGATAAAAATAGATAGATAATTAAAATGGTCATTAGGGAAATCAAGCCAGTTATTAAATCATTTGAATCTCAGCACTGGGTTATGCCATTCGTATTTCAAATACCAACAAGATCATTCATATTGGTCAGTTTTCAATTGACCTTCCAGACTAAGACAGACGCAGAGGAAAGTCCTCTGTGGATCTAGTTCAGAACAATAGTTGATGAAGAACTTGCAGAATCCCACAGAGCAGTCTCTGACTTGTCGTTTTGGATGTCTGGCAATGAGCGATCAGTAGCTAGAAGAGGCCATCCTGGTGGGCTAAACAGAGGTTCAGTGAAGGACAGGGAGCCTCCTGATGAAATGATCAGCATAGTGAATTTGGACTTTTCTGGTTGTGAGGATGACAAGGGACCCCACACGTTCCTTTCAGTTACACAAAATGTCGCCATTTTCTGGAGTCAGCTTCGTGACAGCTACAATATGTCTCTGGGTCCTGGTAATGAAATATTGTTTTTCATAAATGTGTGGAGGTTTTCCAAGCATCTTATTTGCATATAATTTACATATCATACAAGTCAATACTTGGATCTCATCAAGAAGAGTCGTTCAATCGTCATTAACGTTGTTCAATCATCATTACCAGCAATGCATGGACGTCTTCTTCTTTCTTGGTCTCATGGCTATTAGCTCTTCCGATTTCCTCCCAACCTCCCTGCCACACCACCAAGGATCTGTTAATCCAGTCACTCTCTCTATACACTTACCTATCCTGGATGTCATCAACAGAACAACATTTTAAAACTCACAGGAATAACAAAGTAAAACATATTTTTTTAAAAACCTCAATTGAAAAGAAAGCAGAAAATATTAATAACTGGAGCACATTTAAATGAGTCATTCAGGAGATCAAATGATAGGCTTCCAAATTTTAACCTAACTGCATCTGCCCACATTCACTTCCCCAGGCTTTCTGCCTGTTAGTCAGGCTAGACACACCACTGGTTCATGGTCAGAGGGAAATGCATGTTCCCTTTTGCAAATTTTTAAAAATATCTGAAATAGCTTTAAAATAGGTCAGGGGAACGGGGGCAGAGGAATGATACTGTTTGGACCAGTCCTAGCCACATCTACCACATCGACTTCGCAATGTTCTGGATTGGTAAGGCTCTTCACATTCTTTTTGGTAACGCTTATAAACAAGTGCACATTTTTCTTAGAATTAAAAGAAGTGACAGGCTATTTTCATTGAAATAATTTTATTGAGCGAGGCAATAAATGAACTGGTCTTTTATGTTTCAACTTACTTCCACGCTTATTTTATCACAAAAGTTTTTAATTTCCCTCGACTTCATCATTTTATGTAGTTAGAACTCTGCCAAAGGATGACGTTTCTCATTTTAAGATAATATTATTGCAGATCATGTAAGTCACTTGAGAGTTGTCTTTTAAACGTTTAAGTAAATGATGGGAATTTGAAGCCAACACATGCACTTGCCATAATAGCTGTATTCTTAATTTCACCTCCCTGAGCTTAATGAATAGCTTACCCTTTTGTTTCCTTCTGCGATTCAACACATTCACCGATCACCTGTGATCTGGGTGGTTGTGAAATTCCCTCTTCATACAGAGCCAAACAAAATACATATGCCTTCTCCTCTTATTGTATCATAGTTAACTTGTTAAGATTTCACAGGATATTAATCTACCCTTTTATTTCTATAGTTCATTAAGCACCTTATTAAGTATTTGTTCATCTCTTACAATCACAGCACTCCTAAAAACAATTTCCTTCATTATTCCCCATATATTGTTATTAAATTATGAAATATGATCTAACCAAACAAAAACACTAAAGAAATAAATTAATTAAAAAGTTCCCTCAAATTCTAACTCTTGTGAGATTCGGATTTAATACAGGGAGCCCTGGGAGGTCCCTCCCAATCAATACTCTTTCATAGAAGTTCTAAGTCAGTTTAATGAAACCTCGAATGGTCAGAAGAGAGCTGGTTTTAGTTGTCTGGCTCACTACCCTACATCTGAATTTCTAAAAAAGTATTCTCATTTTAGGTTTAAGGTTCACCACGCTATATCTGAATTTTTCAAATGGTATTCCTCAAGTTTTATCTCAATTTAGTTATATTGCATGCAGCTTTTAACCCAAACCTCACCAGTTGTTAAAATATATTTCTCTCTAATACCTAGGGGAATTTCATACATTGGTGGATAATGTTTCCATTTTTCTCTGAGCCCACCTGTTTTAACTTATCACTTATAGAAGGTATGTATTATGTGTAGATTGCCTCGATGAACTTTCTGTGTTGTAGAATACCCAGAAGCTGCAGCTGCCACTCAGATAAAACAACACAATAAAGCCACAGAAGCCACTTTAGAACTATGTTTCTCAATCCATCTTTGATTTCCATCCTTCTTATGTTCTAAATATCTATTGAATTTGTTTTGTTTCATTTTTCCCTTGTAAGTTCTGCCATCGAATGAGTCTTTTCAATCGCTTCCATATTGATAATTTTTTCTTCCTGTCCCAGATGGTCTCTCCCACATTTAAATGCCTCACCACATCTCTTCACAGGCCTAGTGAGAGAGATTCCTTCCTTGGCATTGCCACTCTGTAGGTACAATCGTTTAATCTCCAGCTCCATTATCTTCCAAAGAGCTTCATATTTCCAAGGTTCTGCACTGGCTGCTGCCCCTACCTAAGACATTTCATTCTCCCCTTCACATGAGCATGCATTAATAAAAGCGTGTTGTCATTAAAGCCACGGTTGTTAAACGTCGTTGTTCGCGAACATCGTTTGAGGCACTTATTTAGTGCAAAGTGACACACCCGGAACTCAGTGTTCCTGACATTAACGATAACAACAGCACCAGTCCTCTTCAACCCAGTCTTTCCATGGAACCAACCGAGGCGTGGGGCAAATTTGACCTATAATCAACATGCCTAAACACGGCTGTGTCTTCAGCACTTCCCTGGTGATTTTTATTTGATTTGTTAACCAAGAAATAAGAAACACGGGATTAGAAGTACTGATAAGGCAATAAATCCACGCCTTGTAATAGAGAATTAAGCTTTCCTTTTCTTTTTCTTTCTTTTTTTTTTTGGGGGGGGGGGTGCATCACTGCTCTCCGGTGGTGGAAGTCGGAGGCCCAGCCCCACTGCTGGAATTGAACGTCCGTCCCAGTGAGCCGCAGTCCCGCGCACAACCACTACGCCACCGGGGCTCAGCGAAGCTTTCCTTTTCATAAGATGGATTCCTCTTTAGAATAAAATCTGAAGAGCGGCCTTGTTTGCCTTTTCAACCTCCATATAGCAAAATTGAATTCAGGAATCAGAGCTCAGAAACTCAGGTTCTCTCCCATTCTCTTGAGTTATCTTGCTCCTGAAACTACTACCTAAAAGCAGTTTCATATTCTTTACCAGATGAGCTAAAAGAGCAGAAACTGCATTATCATACACTACTTCATCAGGAAACTAGATGGTAATTCCTTCTAAAGAGTTCGATGTAAAGTCTATGATGGAGCATTACACTTCTGGGTAGAAGGAAGGAAGTCAGGAAATATTGCTACTTCTATTTCATAAGCTGCTTATTACAGAGAAAACATGTTTACACATATCCTATCTGTGCTATTATTGGTTGCTGTGGTGGTCATATATCTATGTCCAGTTTCATGATTGAGATGTAGGGGTGGAGTCTAGCCTGTTAATCTGGAGATAGTCATTGAGTAGCCAATGAGGCCTCTGTGTGGTCATGTCTTTCTCCTGAGATTTCTGGGAAATCTCATGATATTTTCCTCGTGGAGATAAGAGACCATCTCCCCAGTTGTTGGGAGTGAGTCTCAGAGACAACGAACTATGGACAAGAGAAGATGGCAGCATCCGAGGAGCTGGAGGAGTCGGAGGAGAAGCCACCCGTCCTTACACCGATGAAGCCAGACCTCTGAAGCAGGAGAAGCCCTGTGGAAACCCCTGCCATGCCGTTGACGGTCCCTGAGCCCTGGAAGCAAGGAGCCATGGGGAGACCCCTGCCAGCGCTGGGATTCTACACCCACTGGCCTGTGACTTCATGAGTCGGAAGGAGACTTTATAGACTGATATTGGGCATATGGGTTAATATTTGACTTACGACTTTGAACTGGACTGGGTTAGGATGCTTTCTCAATGTTCCATTCCTGTTGTATATAAACCTTACCCTTATACCAATATGTGTTTTTATGAATTTGTTTCTCTAGTCTACCCAGACTAACATAGTTGTTTACCAACAAGTTGTCTCAGTACACGTTTACTCTCTCCAATGGGATCTATCTGCTGGCTCAGTTCAATTTAAGACACAGAACTCAGCTCAGAAGTTTGGGGCATTTATTTATTTAGTCATATCTTATATTGCAAAGGGTTAGCCCAGATAGCTTTGCTTTACAGACACAATATAGTCGTGGGAATTATTATGAAAAAGTTTTAAGTAAGTCCCAATTTATTTGCTCAGAGAGGCCAGAAAAGTTACACCAAGAAATTTTCACCCAGTCATTAACAATGGATTTTGTCTTTCTTCCCAAGTAGCAAGGGCTGTCCTACCAGAGTTTCACAAAAAGACCTTACTGTGTTCATTCTTCTACCAGAATTTGCCTCTTCAGATATCTTTCTGTACCTCAAGATTAAAGAACTTTCAAAAGATAATAATTTGGGTCCCTTGAGGATACTCAAACTGCCATGGTGACATGATGTAAACTGAAGAGGATAAAACTCTTGGGGGGAGAGTTAGAGATCTAGAAATACTGCTTTAAGAAATATGTAGACCTACATGGAGAATGTGCTGATAAATAACAGCTTATTATTTTGCTACTATAAAAAGTAAAGCCTTCTATGATTGGTGGCAATCCTGTGGGAGTAGAGACAACAAAAAAGTTCCTGGAAACCTGGACTTTAAAGAGAAGGAATTTTTCCCACAATGTGTTGGAATACCCTTGGATAGTTTGCAATACTCATGTAGATCCAATATAATTGAAGTCAGAATCCCACAAAATACTTGTACATCAATGTTCATTGCAACATTAGTCATGATTGCTAAATTTTGAAAACAACTGGTGTCAAACAGCAGATAAAGAGATTACAAAAATCATACAATGGAATGTTATTCAACCATAAAGAGGACTGAAGTCTTGATACTACAATACAGACCATAAGCTTCCTCAGACTGTAAATCATTTTTTTCCCAGCATGCCTTCCCCAGGGCTTTTTTACTTTTTGCTTTGTTTTTTGTTTTGTTTTTTTTTTTGGGGGGGGGTGCCATCACTGCCCTCTGGTCAGAGTTGGAGGTCCAGCCTTGCTCCTGGAGAGCTGCTGCTGGATTTGAACTGCCAATCCAGTGGGCCGCAGGCCAGTGCTCAACCACTATGCCACTGGAGCTCAGCCCCAGACTGTAAATGATTATGGGAGTAGACAACCTCACAATTCTTTATCAGAGCACCTATTCAACTTGAAGAACTGACCTTGTATAACCAATGCTTAACTCATGAAACTATAGCACCTTTTGAAAATATTGTGCTGAGTGGAATAAACCTGACACAAAAGGACAAAAGCTGTCTGATCCCACTTTTGTAAGTATTTTGTAATATTTTGTAAGTATTTTGTAAGTATTTTGTAATACCTGAAATAGGCACATACATACTAATAAACCTTTGCTTCAAATTATCAGGGGTTAGAATTAGGGGATAATGGGATTTTTTTACTTAATGAGAACTGAATTTCTATTAGGAAGTGGTTTTAATTAATACAAGCTAAACTAAAAATATTAATGTATTTTTTTGCTTGACAACTATTCTGTTAAGAATATGTAAAGAGATTTTTGTTGTTTTTATTTTTTATAGAGAGGTTTTTATTTTATTTTATTTTATTTTTTTTAGGCATCACTGCACTGGTGGTGGGAGTAGGAGGCCCAGCCTTTGCTCCTGTGAGCGGGAATTGAACCTCCATCCCAGTGGGCCGCAGTCCCGCGCACAACCACTACGCCACCGGGGTTCAGCCATAAAGAGATTTTTAAAACCATCATCTTTACAGCGTGTATACAATCATTGCTAGCTAAAACACAATCTTTACACTTTTGATTGCATTCTCCCAACTTCTGAATATCCTTCAGTTGTCCTCACACCCTTTAGTCTTATCCCAACCCCCAAAATATCTGAGGGTGAGATTACACATATTTTACTCCATAAAAATTCCTGTTATAATTTGACTTTGTTAGCATCCATATGTGTCCTCTCTTTTTAATTTAATAATATTAGGTGATAGTTGAAAAACTGAGGAATAAAAATCTACTCTCCCAACAGTCTTATCTTCAAAGTTATGAGTTCATTTCCATTTAAGTTACTCTGGGATTTTCTGGAATCAAGGATTGATCCTACTGAAAGTCTATTCGGTGAACTATCTATTTAAGAGTATGAGGAAAGCAATATTTGCAAATTACTTCTAACGAAATGTCAGACAACGATCGACTATAATTCATATTTTCAGTGTCTAATCAACAGAGCAGACTTCCTGTTCCTTCTTCCTAGTCTGCCTGAGTCTTGAAGCTCCATTGAAACTTACCCCCAATGGCGACCCTGACAGCATTTAGAACACCAGAGGCACGCCTTCCAGAATCACAGCAAAACACAAGCCATCATAGTGCAACAATGGGACAAATGGGTTAAGGAATTCATTGCAAGTGAGTTGTTGCCTGGGCATGGTCTTTAAAGGAGTGTTTGGGGCAGTAGAGTTGAGTGGTTGTCATTTCTTGGCTGATATTAGAAAATAAACAGAGTGGAAGCAAGTAATGCAAGGCATAGAGAAAAAATCTCACAGAAACAACAGCAAAAATAAAAGCAGCCTTAGCCCCTTAAGAGGAGCATTTGATAAAGAGGGGGGAAATTTTCCCAATAGAGAGATTTCCTTGTAGTAAGCATGAGGTAAATCCCTAAATCATAGTGCGCAGGCTATAACTTGTGAGAGTGGGATTGAGCTCACCATCGTGCATGTGAGCATGTTCGATATAGATGCATTCATGGCCATGAAAAATGAAAACCTCAAGAGAAGTGATTTATAATGGTCCTAGTTATTTTCATTAAGTAATGACGTGCTTGCCTGAACCTGGAGCACATGCTGTTATTTGTGCAAATGTTTACTACGCATACATGGCCCAAGGGAAAGAGAATCTAGGCAAAGTGAGGAAGGCCTCAAATAGTCCTTTACATTGCTTTTGAAATTTTCAGTCATTAAGGTACCTGATCCTATAGTTGTGTTAGTCCAAAATGGTGTTGAAAGAAACCTGCCATATAAGGTGTAGCTGTCTGGTTAGTCATTAGCTAGGGAAAGTTAACCTTGGGTCTTTGAAATGGTCTTGCTGCATGGATCAGGCCAACAGCACTTTCAGCAGAAAAACTGTTTCCAAGGAATTGGAAATTCCAGCTGTCTAAAAGCTGTGTGAACTGAAACCTTTGGATTCTTATCAGCCTGATCTAGGTCTCATGGTCTAAGCCATTCATTAGTGACTGAGAGATCTAATTCTATTAAAATGGCCCTGAACTGATTTCAATGAGGCTTTTCACATTAAAATGGAATGTGAAACCATATCAAGGCAGACTACAGGGATGACTGGGCAGATAGTTTAACCAAAAGGTGATCAATAATTCCTGACTTCTTTGTTCTAGTCTTTCAGTGCAGTCAAGTCACTGAATTTACTCATGAGACTTTTTCTGATCTTCCAACCCCAGATGGAACCACAATAATCACAAAACCATTAGAAAGGTGTATAAACAGGAGTGAATGTTTTGTTTTGTTTTTCTTAATAAAGACTCGATAGCGTAGGCATCTGTCATCGGCGGCCATCACAAATCTCCTGTGCATTTTGTTAGGCCCCAACAGTGTTACTTTTAACTTTTAAAGGTGGACATTTTGAAGCCAATGCATTCCTCCATGCGGATAAGAAATTTTCTATGACTTAGATGCAATTCTCAGAAACTTTAAATTAGAAGCAAGTGATGGGAGAGAGGAGTCCAGGACTCAAGACACAGAGAGGAAGGCATGGTGTGTGTCTAAGGTTGTTGGTGATTGTGGAATTTTTCCTTTCATTGAAAAAGTAGCCTGGTGCTTGGTTTCATCCCCCAAACAGCACCACTTCAGTGAAATAACTGAGGTTCTACTGTTGTCCATAGCAGATTAACGTGTGATACTTAGAATTATTTCTAGTCAAATCTATTCCCTTTCTATTTCTATTAACTTTCTACTATTTTACAATAAACTGTACTGCTTAAATTTACTAAAGTAGATTCTGTTGAATTCAACTACGATGCAGTTCATATGTGTCAATACAACATGATAATTGACGCAGTTGCTAATGTTTCAAGGGTCCATTCATAGAGAATGGGAAGAACGAACTGGTGAGCAGGAAAATGAAAATGAACAAGAGGAATGTGCTGATTTCTAGGTTCGAAAGGGTTGGGGTTGAGGATGGCGTGGGGGTGGGGGGTTGCAGTCTGCTTTCATTGCCCTGCCCCCACTCCGGCCCCCGTGATGTCACCAGGCAACGTGTCTGCAGCTCTCCGTGCACAGCTCAGCAGAACGAGCTCATCTCTGGGAGTCAGAAGAAGACGAGTGGACCCTGGAGGAAGCGGGGCCAGTTTAAACCCCCTTCTTTCCTTGGGGCCCGCCAATCTAGCTATTTGGGAACACATTGCTTTTCTTGAGGTTCAGATCCAAGAGAGCCACAGGCAGAGCACAGGGTTCAGTGGTGACGTTTTGTTTCTTACCTGTCATTCCTATTCCTTTTCCTTTTGAACCAGAATAAATGTGTTCTTCAAATTAGGTAGATAGATAAAGAGATATTCCGATGCATACCACATCATGAGGGACCTTGAAAAAAGTGTGCTAAGTGAGCCACAAAAAGATGAACTTTTTAACTTGACTTCGATGAAATTAATAAAAAAATTAGAAACCAAAGCTCATGAGCCATTACCAGGGTGCAGATAACAAGCGTTTTTGCTCATTAGAACGCCAAGGTTACATTTAGAAAATTTCATTAGAAAGGGGGGAAAAGGCCTAGGATAAAGGGCCACATGAAGAGTCTAATCCCAATCACTAAATTATGCGTGTAGTAATTGTGTCTGTAGTGGATGTTGCCTGGGTGTGTGTTTGCCCACAATGAAACATAAATTTTAAATATGATCTGAGACCCTCTGAAAAGACCATAAAGGATAGAATTCTAGTTTCTCTTCACACGATGGAACGTTTGATCGGTACACACATTGTTTAAAAACAAACAAAAAGCAGAATCTAAAAATTTATAGAAATAAGAAATATTGTACATATTTCAGCTCAACGCCTTAATGTACAAACAATTGACAATTGGTCTACTTAAGCTTGTGGGAGGAGCCCTGATAGAATTGTGGATACACTGGGTTGCTGACCGCAAGGTTATGAGTTTGAAACTATCATCCACTCTACAAGAGGAAAATGAGTCTCTCCATTCTCATCAACAGTTACCGTCTCGAAAACCTTCAAGGGCATTTCTTCTCTGAATGATAGGGTCACGATGAGTCCTCATGGACTTGATAGAAGTGTGGGGAGTTGCGTGGGCTATGTTTGCATATTAATGTTTTAACTCATAGTTACATGCCTTTGCCACACATAAGCACATGTAGACAAATCCCATTCCCAACTAAGGTCTATATGTATCATGGTTTTCTATGTGGAAAGCACACTTCCACATGCATATGTGTGTATATTTACACATAATGTTGAAATACTTCTTACATTTTTCTTCCTATAACATCTATCACATTACAATCAGTGACTTTGAGCACCAATACACTTTGCTTCTGTAGCAATATGTATGTGTGCAAATGTATATGTGTGTCTCTTTCATACAGGCAAAAATAGCTATGGTGGGTGGAGTGAGATGAAATAAGACTTAAGGTTTTTTTGGGGATGTGTTTTTTTTTTTTAAACTGAGAATTAACCTGTATCCGGTGATGATTTATGGGGAATGAAGAGAATACAATTGTATGTAGACATTAATTGTACAGTACAGATCACAGGCAGTGTTAAGGTGCATATATAGGAATCCTCTCAGTTCCAAAATACAAAGCCCCCTTCTTTCCTCCTCCTCAATACAAAATTATCTTGGGAGCACAGGAAACACGCTCCCAAGGAAGCATAAGATGTACATAAACAATTGGGAGTCATCACCGGGAGGACATAAAAAAGTCCTTAGTGACTCAGATGCACAGTTTATAGTCTTGTTTCACTTTAGTCTACATTTCAATGGTCTTTCTATTTTTGTTAAATATAAGTGAAGGGGACAGAGGGCTTTATTAGAGGTTTCTTGAGTATCTGCTGACTGGGATATGCCTTAAACAGTACACTGAGAGCTTCAGCTGTCAGGTACAGTTGGAAACCAAAGTATTCTTAGATTGCATTGACTGCTCACCACATCTCTGGCAAATACATATTGTGCACCAACTTCCTTTACAAAAATGCTGATTTTCCCCAGAAATAAGATAGAAACTTTGGAGCCTATACATATAATTTCTTTGGAGAACAAGATGGTCAATGAAGCAGTCACCGTGAAAACCTCATGAGAACAATTAAATCTCAGCAATTAAGTTGATGACTAAATTTGGCGGTAGAAAAATGTTAATGACATACTTTCTACAGCCCTTTCTAAAAGGGCTCACTTTCTTTTTCTCTTCATTTCCTTTAATCAAAGTAATAGGCACAAATGAATTTTTTTGTATATCTAACAAGTGCCTGAATTTGGAACTTTGGCAGATATAGCAAAAAGGCCCAAAGTTCCAACCTCTCAATTTTTCTCCTCACAAAGACATTTAAAAACAGTCAAGCTATATATCCATGAAGACTATAGATAAAATAAAAACACTAAGCTCCCCAACATACACTCATACTTCAGGGCTTCTTCTTAATCCATTCTTGCTGGCTCTTTGAAGTATTTTAGGCAGGGGAGCAAACGCCGAATTGATTGTGTGTGCTCCATGATTTTGATCTCTAACATTAAGAGCTGAAAATAAGTAAGAGGTACAAGAAATGGTACTGACAGATGTGGACTTTTGTGGTTGACTAGCTTTGAAACCTGATTTTTTTATTGTTTTATTAGGAGTGCTTACAGAGATGATAACAATCTACATTTTAATTAGATAAGCATGGTTTTACAATTGCTGCGTCCCTCATTTTCAAAATATTTCCCTTCTGCTTGAACTCTTTAATATCAGCTCCCAGTTATACACTCCCTCCCCACCCCACCACTCTCATGAACCCTTAACATAGTATACATTATTATTATAGATTATTATTATTGCTCTATCTTCCACTTTCCAACGTACCTGTTCATCTTCAATTCTGCTATTCATTTCCCTCAAGTAGGGCTATGCTGCCATTTTCTATCAGTTCCCCTCTCCTCTGCCCCTCTCTGCCTGTACCCTCAGGGAACTATTACTCCCCTTACTGTTTCTGAGGGATTTAACCATCTAGGATTTCATGCATCAAGTGGTCTTAATTGTATGAATGAATCACTAGCATGACCAGTGAGCTAAAAATACAGCCATAATAACAAAGGCAGAAAATATTTAAGGACTATAGGACAGTTATGTGCTTAATCAATGCTATTCTATACCCTGGATGTATCACTCTTTAGATTCTGGGGTCTTCAAGGCTTGAAGTTAAACAAGTGGCCATATAGCAGGCAAGGAACAAGCCTTCTTTGATATGACTTTATGAAGACTTAGGTGTCTTGAGCAAGTTGCTTACCTAAGAATTAAAACAGAATTGTTGTTTGCCCAAGAACTCATAAGGAAAATCTATGGATACAAATATATCACCATCTGTTTATTAATCTGACAAAATTCTGATTATCTAAAATTTGTCAAGGATGTTGCTTTCTCCTGGGCTAGTGGGCTAAAACTCTTCTTTGCAAGGAATAGAATTTATTGCTCCAATAAATTGGAGTGGTCAGATGCACATTCAAAAATAAGTATTTCTTTATGAAAGTATTACCCTAGAAATGTGCACAGGCTATAAGGAGAACATGAAGGAGGGACACTTCTTCTGGTGTGGGAGTCTTAGAAAAGAAAACATTCCTTCAGGATTTGGCATATTAACTGACACCTGTGAAATGACAGAAATTTGAAAGCACAATCACTGGGGCTGCAGGAGGAAAAGGATGGAGTTCTATTCTCAGTCGCTGCTGGGTCTGACTCTAAGCCATCCCTGTGCACAACACTGCCAAGACCTGTGCGGTCCTCACCACTCTTGCTATCTTTGAGCCTCTTGTGGCTGGCCCAGAGTCAGTCAGCTTGTAGATGGCCTTCCTTTTGGGCTACACTTCTACCTCACCAAGCACGGTGTCCTTTTCTAGGATTTAGTCTCTCCAAAGTACAGGAGATGATCTCCTTGCCATCCTGTTTTCATGAAGCAGTCTAGCTGTACCTCTTCCCAGATAGATTCTTGCTTCTCTCTTTTTAAAAAAAAATAATTTTATTGAGGGTTCATACAACTCCCATCACAGTACATCCATACATCCATGATATGCAAAGCACATCTGCACACTTGTTGTTATCATCATTCTCAAAACGTGTTCTTTCTACTTAAGCCCTTGGTATCCTTCCTCCCGTTTCCACTATTTTGTCATATTAAGCACTGTCTGCTCTCTCCCTGCACCCACTTCTTGTTGTCCATACCTCAGGGAGGAGGTTATATGTAGATCCTTATAATTGATTCCACCTTTCTACTCCACCTGCCTTCCAGATTTTTGTTTCTTTTAGCAATTCACTACACTTTCACTATGCATGGTCACCAGCACCTTGGTGTAAATATGTCAGTTCTTCTTTGAACTTCTATGAAACATATCCGTCATTCTCCTACATATGTTGTTGTTGTTCTTGGGCATCATAGAGATGATTCCTACCTACAATGACCCTACAAAAAGTAGGATAAAATACTTCCTGGTCTTGCCTCCTCCTCCAGCAACTGGGATACTAGTGGTATAGATCAAGTGCCTTTTATTATTTTATTTTATTTTCTAAATAATTTTATTGGAGTTGGTACAGCTCTTATCAAAATCCATACCTCTATCCATTGTGTCAAGTACATTTGTACATTTGTTGGCATCATCGCTTTCAAAACATTTTCTTTCTATTTGAGCCCTTGGTATCAGCTCCTCATTTCCTCACTCCCCAACCTTCCTGGCTAATGAACTCTTGATAATTTATAAATTATTTTTTCACGTCTTACACTGACTGATGTCTCCCTAAATGCACTTTTTTGTTGTCCATGCCTATGGAAGGTGTTATAGATAGATCCCTGTGATTGGTTCTTCCTTTCTTCTCCCACCTTCCCTTTTGCTTCCTGATATGGCTACTGTCAACATTGGTCCTGAGGGGTTTATCTGTACTGGATTCCCTGTTTTTCCAGCTCTTACCTGAACCCATGTACATCCTAATCAGATTTGTAAGGTAGAATTGGGGTCATGATAGTGGTGGGGGGGCATTAAAGAGCTAGAGGAAAGATGTATGTTTCATAGGTGCTATACTATTCCCTGATTGGCTCCTCTCCTCCCCATGATCCTTCTATAAGGGAATGTCCCATTGACTACAGATGGATTTTGAACCTCCAGTCCACCATCCCCTTCATTCACAATAATTATTTTTGTCCTGGGTCTTTGATGCCTGATACCTGACCCTATCGACATCTTATGATCACCCAGGCTGGTGTGCTTCCTCCATGTCAGCTTTGTTGCTTCTCAGCTAGATGGCCACTTGCTTATTTTCAAGACCCCTGACACTGTATCTTTTGATAGCTGGGCACCATCAGCTTTCTTAACCACATTTGCTTATGTACTTGCTTTGTCTTCAGTGTTTGTGTCAGGAAGGTGAGCACCACAGAATGCTGGATTATTAGAAAGAAGTGCTTTTACCTTGAGGAAACACTTGGGTAGAGACCCAGTCTCCATCTGCTACCATAGTACTAAACCTATAAATATAACAAAGATCTATTTCATCATCATCATATAGAAATATATTTGCATATGTACATAAGGTCAGGCCCTAATTAGCATCCTTGTTCTGATACTTTAAAGAGATCTTTGCAGAAGATTTACCCAACAATGTTTCCTTTGATCTCTTGAATGTTGTTTTTGTGAGCATTGATTGTGGATCTAAGCAAAAGGAAATCCTTGACTTTTTCTCTATTTATCATAATGTTTCATGTTGGCCCAGTTGTGAGGATTTTGGTCTTTTTATCGAGTTGTAATCCATACTGAAGACTGAAATGGTTGATCTTCATCAGCAAGTACTTCAAGTCCTCCTCACTTTGAGCAAGCAAGTTTGTTTCATCTGCATATCGCAGGTTACTAAGCCTGAGACCTCCAGTCCTGAGGTTACATTCTCCTTCATACAATCTATCTTCTCTGATGTTTTTCAGGATACAGATTAAAGGAGTACTCTGAGAGAATGAATCAATAGTAAACATGTATCCTGATTTTAAATCGTGCAGTATTTCTTCTTTTGCGTCAAATGATTACCTCTTCATTCGTATATAAGTTTTACATGAACACAATGAAGGGTTCTAGATTTTCCATTCTTCTCAACTCTATGTTTGTCATAATCCACAAAATCAGTTGCCTTTATATAGTCAATAAAACTTAAGTAAATGTTTTTTTGGTCTGATATACTCCACTTTCAGGCAAGATCCATCTAATATCAGATGTAGTATCCTTTGTTCCACATCCTCCTCTGAATCTAGCCACAACCTCAGGCAGCTCTCTGTTAATGTACAGCTGCAACCTGTGTTGAATGATCTTCAGCAACATTTTACTTCCATTCAATGTCAATGTCTAATAATTTCTGAATTCTATTGGGTCACTTGTCTTTGGAATAGGTAAGAATCTGGATTTCTTCCAGTTGGTTGGCTATGTTGCTGTCTCCCAAATTTCTTGGCACAGGGAAGTGAGTACTCCTGGGCTTCATGAGCTTATTGAAACATTTCAAGTGGTATTCCATGAATGCTTGCAGCCTCGTTTGGGGCCACTGTCTTCTGTGTAGAATTGACATCTTCCTTCAGTACTCTTGGTTTTTGAACATACACTGCTTCTTGGAATGATTGCATTTCCATGAGATTTTTTAAGTCCCCTCTTATAAACACTGTCATAGATGTGGCAAGAAAAATCTCTGTGTATATTGTCAAATGTCCCTTTGGTGGGGAATGCAAAAATCCTTCCAGGATGAGAACTACTGTACTAACTGCACTGTACTATTGCAACAGTTTTACAGCAGCAGTTTTAATTAAGTTACAATGTTTACTTTGAGCAATAATGCACTAAATAACCGGTGGGTGACTGACAGAGAGGAAATATAGCTGCGAAATCCCAAGGCATTCTCGATAAGAGTTAAATACATTAGAAAAGTATCACACTATCACGGTTTGTGATATTGGCCAACAAATAATTGCCCTTGCTGGTGAATTTACTATTCCTATGAGTTGTCAAGGCACGTCTGGCTTCTCCAGTACCCCTAGGCATGCTGGGATGAGCTCATCTCCTTACCTGAAGTGAAACTATATTCCTACCCATGCTTGTCAACCCCAGATACTCTTTGATACCTTCTGGGGGAGGTTTAAATAATATATGAACCCTTGATTACCCTGAGATGCTCTGATTTAATTTAAACCTTCCTGAGACCTCAGTTACACCCAGAAGTTCTGATTTAATTGGTCTGGAGCAAGGCCTAGACATTAGAAGTTTTAAAAGCTCCCGAGGGATGTGAGTGCTTTCCCAAGTCTGAAAAGGGTGGCTTTTTGTACCATACCTTGGGCTATGGATCACCTTTAAAAACCAAGAACCTCTCTATTTAGCTTAGAGATTGTAGCCAGCAGCTAAATCTGATTTTAGTGATACTCATGTGTAAAGAGCCTGTATGTTCTATATAAAGACCAACACTTTAGCATCTGCTCTATAAATAGTTGAGAATGTAGTTCATATTCTAGTGTTTTATCTCACTCACTCACTGCCCCATGTCAATGCCAACTCATAGAGAGCTCATTGAACTGCCCCCTTGAGCTTCTGAGACGCTCTTTGGAGGGGAGTAGATAGTCTCCACCCAGTGTTTAATTTAGTGTCCCTCGAGCATTAGAACCGCCTGTTTGGCTTTGGTTTGCAGACATTTAAAATCCCAGGTCATATACCAGACCAATCAAGTCATGAGGCATGGGGCAGAGCACCAGTAGTCTCCCAGCGGGACACCAAGCCTTTAGTCAGACCAGTGAGGGACTTAAATGGCTGTGCTCAGCTATCTGACCTTAACTCTGTTGTGATGAAAATCACTGGGGAATTTTTCTAAAACTCCCGAACCAAAGTTGTACCCCCTAACTTATTAAATCAGAATTGCTCGGAGTAGGAGAAGTCACCTGGGGTTTTCAAGTGCCTTTTCATTCTTACAGATGATTTCCAGGAGTCCTGGTAGTGCAATGCTGCAAGCACCCACTAACCAAGTTAGCAGGCAAAGCCACCAGCCCCACTGTGCCTCTGGAGAAAGGGGTGACCATCTGCCTCTGTCAGGAGTCCAGCCTCGAAAACCTTTGGGAACAGCTCTATCTTGTCCTTCCAGGTGGGTATGGGTCAGAATCAACTTGAGGACAGAGTGTTTGGTTTGGCTTAGCTTCAAGGATGCCAAGGTGCCATCAAGGAGTGGTTCTCACCATTAGGAAGATCCAAAATCACCTGAATGGCCAGAAGAAAAACAGATTATTCTAAAAGCTCAGTAGGTAACCGAATAGGTCAGTTTGGGACCTGGGACATACAATGATTAGTTCTAGTTCAGGCCCTGCTGATAGTTTGCCTTTATTCCTTCCTCAAACATACAACAAGTGAAGCTCACTGCCGTCGACTTGACTCTCGTCTAAAGTGAGCCTGAATCAGACTTTCAGTTTAACAAAATCTCGAGGTCATTCTGACATGTCCCCAGCTCTTATGGATTCTTGTACATTATAATCTTGCTCATAAGCTGTTTACACACACACGTGTTTTATGTGCTGGAATCTATAAAATGTTCATACTGGGATTGACTGCGAAGTCAGTTCCAACACACGACAACTGAGGGCTTCAGAGGACAACTGCTCTATAAAATCTTCCAGACTATAACCTGTCGCTCCGAATCTCCAATGATTTGATGCAATGGGCCTGGGATTTTGGTTTTTGTTTAATCATCTTTAAGAAAGAAGTTCTCCATAACTTTCCCCAGTGAAGCTTTTCTGGGCCAGAGGGCTGGAGGGCCTGTGATGCAGTGGGTTAGTCATTGGCCAGTGGGGTAGTGACATCATCTCATGTCAACTTGAGGGTATTAATAGTGAAGAGGTGGATTCAAACCTGTCAACTGGATGACAGGATGATGTGGGGATGGCCTTCTCTTTAGGACTCTGGAAACTTCCACTCTGTCTCTGCTTTGCCTTCCTGTTGAGTAAGCACATTCAGAGGGCTGGAGGAGCCATGTGGAGAGCTACACCAGTGCTGAGATATTTCCACTGCCATGGGATCCACAAGACTGTTCACCCACTGGCTAGTGATCTTCCTGCATTCTCCACGATTGCATGTAGCTGCATGAGTCTGAGGAGAGATTTATGGACCAGTATCAGACTTATGGACTTGATTTGGGCTGGGGACTGGGATGTTTTCATGATATCCAAATGCTACTTGATATAAAGCTCTTCCTTACACATATATGTGTCAATTAATCTGTTTCTCCAGTCAACACAGTCTGCTATACACTAATCCATTGGCTAGCTCTTTGGGGATAAAAATGAGGCTTCCTGCTCCCATTAAAGTTTTATCGCCTTGAGATCCTAAGATGCAGCTCCACTCTATCTTATAGGGTTGCTTTTAGGATAGTTGCTGGCAGTTATATGAGAACTTAAAAATAATTTAAAAAACAAGTGAAACCAAACCAACCTCACTGTAATCAAGTCAATTCTGACTCATGGCACTCACAGATATATATACACGCACATTGGGGGTTTCTGAGACTAAGCCTTGTCTTTTGCCGACGGAGCTGCCGGTTGTTCCCAACTGTCAAGCCTCCAAAAGGAATTGTGGAATGTCATAAAAGTCCAGAAGTTAACAATTTATATTTAAAGATAAAGAGAAGCAAGATAGATTGATGAATGGAAACATTCTTAGTGATACATTACTAAGTGACCATGAAAAAAAAAAGACTTTCCAGTTATGACTCTAAAATACAGAACTGGAGAACATGAATTTTCTTGCTAATAATGGTAACTCAACCTGACCAAAAAGATGGTAGGCTACTGCAGAACTTCCCTGTGCTGTGACATACATGACCTACACCTTAGTGTCTTAAAGCAATGCATATATATTACATCATGGTTTCTGTGAATGGGGAGTCACAGCACAACTTGGCTTGCTCCTTTGCTCTGAGTCTTATAAGACTGAAATTAAGGTCTGCATTCCTATTCCATCTGGACGTATTTTGGCTTCACTGGTTGTTGACAGAATTTGGTTTCTTGTAGTTTTGGGGGAAGGGCCATCCCATGCCACAAGACTCCCTCCACAACATGGCAATTTGTTCTTTCAAGGTAAAAATAAGGGAGTCAACAAAAGCTTCTTTAATCGGGCTCATGTTAAAAAAAATGGTGTCCCCTCAGAATAATCCCCCCTTTGATTGATTCATTCAGTTATAATGAATGTCCTGAGAAATCACTTCAACAGTGCCTTCCTTCATTGTAACTTAATTATGGATGTAATATTAAGGATATTCATAGGCGCCACCTGCCTTTACAGGAGGAGTTACAGAGGATATATACATCGATATATAGACATCTTGGAGGACCCCCTCAGAATTCTACCTGCCACTCTACAACACAACTTTATGTGTCTGACCCTTCACTGTGCCACTTGTTATTTAATGACTATGTTTAGCCTTCTACATGAAGAAGTGAAGAAGTTGAACATCTCATTTATTCTCACAGACTGAAAATGGGTGTGCAGAAGATGGTATCCAAAGAATGGAACCATCCAGTATGGAGGTAGAATAAGTAGCCCCCTTGGCAATGATTAAAGAGATGCCAGGGAACCACACCTGCTTAAAACTATTTTCCCAGGCTTCCACAACACTTGGGATTACCGTCATTAGTGCCACACTGTGCCAGACTGTCTCGGAGCACACTCAAAGATTAGTCAGGGTGAAAGAATAAGCCAGAAGCAGTGGGAAGAAATTGATCAAATTCAGTGATAACAGCCTTCTTCTACAAGACCCTTTCAGTTCTTTGAAATTGCGATAAGAAGAATATATATACGCATATACATATGTATATCCCATAAAGTCATATTCATTACAGAAGGCTTTTAAAATCTGATGTCCACAATGTAAGTCACCAAAAGAGCATTATAATATTTCCTTTACCTGATCATCTTCAGTATTACCAGGCTTATGTACTTTTGTATTGTCTTATTTCCAAAATATGAAAGCAGTTTAAGATCGTGTGCATTTCCATTTTTTGTTTGTTGTTTTCAAATACATCAGTGGGATTTTGTTGTATTTTCCTTTTCCCCAAAGGGGGGGAATCTCTTAACTTTCAATAATAAATAAGATGCCCTCAGTTCATTAATTTTGTTAATGTAGTCAATCATTTACACTGTTTTGATTCAGTTCTATTCTTTTCAGTCCCATCAAAAGGGCACCACGTGGTATTGACTAAAACAATGCACCTATTGATTTTACATATTTTCATATTTGTGTGTCAGCAGGAAGTAGCAGGATCTGGAGTCCATGTGGCACTCTCTTCCGGAAAGGATAGGCACATGTTTATATAAAGTATTGCTTCCTAGATAAGTAACAAGGTCCTATAAACTGTCTATTCAATATCCTAGCTTATGGTACACGTGTCCTACATGCTATTTAAAGAAAGTGACCACATCATATAGATTTTTCTTAGTGTCTGCTAAAGTAATAACTCAGGAAGCATGTTATTATAACCTACAGGGGTCATAAATACTAACTCTGCAGCATTTTTATTACCAACTTATATCAAAGGCAAGCTGGCACTCTTTTACACATCAAATTCTCCCATTAGTAAGCAGTTTTATATTACAGACATAAAATATATGTGAGCATTTTACCTCGGCCTGGCTACTGCAGCTGTGTCACATTTGTTCTTAATTTTAATTTGAGATTATTTAGATGAAATTGGAAGTGCCTTGCACTCCTCTAGATGATAGATCTGGTGTAATGCCAGGGACTTAGCGGGGTTTATCAAACAGTGCTCGATTATGCATCGCGGTGTAATTTGAAAACCCAAGCTCCACTAACTTGTAGCACATGTTCACACACAAGTTCACTCCAAGCCTAGCCTTCTACAGGTGATTTTATATTCTCCTATTCTTAATGGACTTCATTCCTCTATTGCAAATCTCCCACCAGATCATATCCGAATGATTTAAATTTTTCCACATTTTTTTTCAGGAAGAACTACACATTAAAGTTCATAAAGAACTAGAAGAGGCAGAAAGCCAACAATCTAGCCAAACTTTGAATTGCAACCCCATTCACTTGCACATTATCGTATCCTCACCTCTCCTAACCCCAGGTGTTCTGCTATCATTCAGTGAAAAAGGGCAACACTAGGAAGCCGAGTGAGAAAACTTGCTGACGTAGTAGTTATGCATTGGGTTATGATCCTCAAGACTGAGAGTTCAAAACCATCCATCACTCCAAGAGAAACGAACTGGGCTTTCTACTCTTGTACACAGCCCTAATCTTTCACACAGAGAGTTCTAGCCAGCCCTACGGGCTCACTATGGGTCAGCATTGTCTGGATGGCATGGAGTGAGCCCCTGGTAAACTGGCAAACACGGCCATCTTCGTAGCTATGGGTATCAAATGCCAACTCTTCATAGGTGTCCTTTCCCACTTCCTTCTCACAAGACAGGGTGGGGATGCTTCAGAAAGCAAAACCAAATCCTCAGAGCGCAGAGGGCCAGGTTTTAAGCAGGACTTTCTTATTATAATTAATTAATATAATTGTAATTAATACTAAAATATCATTTATCCATTAAGTACAGATAAGTCTGTGATCATAAATAACTAATAAAGTAACTTCTCCTCTGAGAGGGTGTTTAAAGCAAGAGTCATCTTCAACGTCCTGAAATTCCAAGGTAGTTGGGAAAGTCAGGGTGGGGGTGGGGCATAAAACAAGCATGTTCTCTCTAAAATTTCCTCCTTTTCCTTTGAATCGCTTCTGGGCTGCTCTGATTCAGATCTATTTGCTCGGGTCTCAATGAACCTTTATCTCAAATCCCCTACACCCTCGTCTCAGTGGGAGGTTGCATACACAAGTTGCCCAGTAGATGTAGCTTTGAGTTAATGTCCAGATTTTGTGATAACCCATTCATCTCAGTGCTAATCTAGATGACTAGTTTCCTACTAGAACACAGTGCAATGTAGAAGCTATAACTAAGAAAAGATACAATGGCATCAAAGGGTCTTGTCAACTGTTATACAGGTTAACATACATTGACAAGCAAAGATCAGAGAAAGAGGGCGGGATGATGCAGTGGTCAGGAGCGATGCAGACAAGCACTCCAGGAGAAGAGCTCCCTCCAATGTGTGGCACGGTGAGTCAACGGGTAAGAATGATACATTGTGTCTAATAAGTTTCCTTTGGGCTTCAGGCTCCTAAAAGAGCATGGGAACTAAAAGAGGAAACAAAGGATAGGGACTGTGGGCCTGCAAAACAATATTTTCATCATTATTAGAAATTCTTAGTGCAAGGTAAAATTTAAATATACATGTATATCTATATTTAGAGGTGTGAGGACTAGACAACAAATGTTTTGGGCCATTATTATACAAAGTGTAACAGTAATCACTTGACTTCTACATTCAGCTGAAAACAGTAATGAATGGAACTAAGCAAAGGCTAGGGTAACTTCTGACTGAATTTAATATTATTCGTTATATTTCCTTTCTTCTTCTCTTAATTACCTGGCTTGTTCCTATCAAGTTGGATCGTAAATATCACAAACTTGTATCGTTAAATCATAAATAGTCGATCTTATGATTGGTTGCAGTTAATCTTTTAAAAAGCCCAATGAAAGGTATAAACTTTTTTAAGTCAATTTTTTAAAAGACAATATATAGATTAAAAAAAACCATTGATATGTCATTATAAAAACAGGAAAGCATGAAGTTACCCACTCACAGAGTGATAAAAAAGCTCTCCAGTAGGAAAGTGAAAACAAGGTTGAGTTACTTGCTTTCTGACATCTGTTAGAACCTTTACATTAAAAAAAAAATTTTTTTCTTTCTTTAACTCTTAAAACTCAGGGAAATGTGTTTTTAGGATCAAAAAGATGAAAGAATGAAACGCTTTTGTTTTTTCCATTACATAATCAGAATGCTCAAATTTCATCTGTCATTGGTTCTATTTGTCAATCTTTCCAAGTTCAGTTTAAAAGAATGCTAATGCAGCCAAACTATTCTGAGAGAGCAGGGCAGGTGAGGTGCCCTGCTTCCTGTGATAACTTCTGAAAGGTTTCTATGATACGGATCCCAAAAAGGACACTTTTCATCTTTAGAAGTGCGTTTTTTTTTAAATGCTGAAACTATGAGCTTTGCAGAAATGGCTGATTTCAGATCCAGCTCTGAAAGAAGGCGAGATGGAGCCTTAACCCGGAAAAATGTTAAAAGCTGGAAAACGAAGAGATTTGGGGTCAGAAGCACTCATCTGGCCCAGCCTTTGGGAGGCCCTC